>JAVTIF010000017.1:600000-870862 GCA_032158265.1 Bacidia rubella | reverse complement strand
CGGTTGGAATCAATTATTATATCTGTTTTCTAATCTATCGTTGTTACTTTTATACTGCTCTATTATATACTATCTAACTCTTAATATCCTATTTTCAGCAATTATTATTGATCTTACCTCTACAACCCTACTACTCTCTACGTTCTAACTATTAATATCTACCTCTATATCACCTCTAATCCGATTCTACAACTGCTAACTCTCTATTGTATTGCTTCCTCTCCCTCCCCTCGCAAACCACCCCAATTCCCGTAATAACCGACTAGTTGCAATCCCGCCCTACTCCTCTCGCTGTCCTAAATATCGTACGACGTCTTCTATCTATCCGGGGCGGTAGTTCTGCTCCCTCATTCGCCCTCTAAACTCCTGTATAAAGTGATTATCTTGTTCGATATCTATAATAAACTCACTTAATACCACTTTATCCAATATATATTTCCCCTCCGTTCGCGTCTACTGCTGCTTGTCCCCGCCCTTACTCCCCTTCTTTTTCCCCTTGAACATCTTATATTATTCGATCGGCATAAAGTATATCGTATATCCATTATAACGGGCCATCGCTTTCGTCTAACGGATTAACTTCTGCAGCTGTTTATATCGCCTCTTGAACCTATTTACCCTCGTTTTCTCTTTCTAACACATAAATAACGGATATTCCGATATATTATAATCGATCTACCGGCAAAACGGACATATAAACCCGATCTGTTCTATATACTACTTCAAATCCGCTACCTCTGCATGCTCGTCTATTACCACCCGTTCTTGACTACGTAATACGTTCTTTCGGGCCTCCTCCGCCGCTTATAGTTCCTCATCTTTACCTCCTCCCTTACCGACCTCGTTATCTTCTTCCGCTATACCTTTACTGTTACTCCCTTCTTCCCTTTCACTCTCCATCTCTTCCTCGACTAATATAGCCGCCTCACTCCCGATGAACCTATTCTCCTCTGGCCCTTTTATACGACAATATTTATATATATTCTCCCCCTCCTCACAATCCCGTCGATCCACCCTCCTATTTAAATATTCGTTTAACACCTAACGTTTACAACCGATCCCGGCTATAAACCGCTGTACCAACTATTCTTCTAATCCCATCTAGCTTTCGTCCCCCTCTAAACTCTTTCGGATTAATACTACTACTTTACTAGCTACCCCGTCCCGTCCTACGCGTCTACTCTTTTGCGTATAATCTAACAACGATCGTGGCCACTTAATATATACTACTAATCGGATATCAGTAATATCAATCTCCATCCTGAACGTATTCGTCGCTATAATCCGACGGTTTTTTTGTCGGAATAACTCCAAAATCTCCGGCTAGTTAGCGGCGTAATAATAGAATGCGGGACAGTCTAACGCTTCTGCTAAATCCTTGGTCTCGTTGACGAAATTGCAATATATCACCGTCTTTCCGGCCTTATACGGGGTATATAACCCTTTTATTACCTCCGTATATTACTCGATCGCCGGGCTACGACCTTCGACGGTAATAATACGATATTAGATGTTAATACGACCGGTAAGGGTACGGAACAAACGTACCTGCTTCTGTAGCTATTATATATAACGGAATAATTCCTTCTCGCAGCTAGGGGGCAATATCGCTGTTAATAATACTATCTAGGCCCCTATCTAGTTTAATACGCCTATCTACTGCAGTTTACGTCGGAAGTCGGTTTTATTATTCAATATAACATAATACTCGTCGATAAATATACAATCTAGCTGCTCTACCGCTTTGCGTTGCGTCAAAAACCGTTTAAACTCCTCTCCGACGGCGGACTCGGACGTAACGAATATTAACCGTTTGTTATTATACTCCGCCGTCCGTTAGGCGTTCTACTCCGTATATAGGATCTCTAACTAACGGCACCGCGCTATTATATCCCCCTATAACGCCACTAACGGGACGACAACGACGTTGACTTTACTACGGCTATATTACGCAAACAATATAAATAACAAGCTCTTCCTACTCCCAGTTCTTATTATTTGGATAATAAAGTTCTCTTTTCGTATAATAGCTTGGATAGCCTCTTGTTAATAACCCCGGAATACTGCCTGCGAACCTAATATCTCTTGCAATTTCCCCTTAATATTTATCCTCTGTAACCTTTTAATACGTATTATTAATATACTGGAACGGCTTTCTGCTTTTCGATCGGATTTCTTTTTACCTAACGGGATAAACGCTGGTTAGAACCCTAACAATTTATGCCACTCGTAGCTGATACGGTAAAACCGCTCCCGCATACTAACTACCTCCCTATTTACCTTTTGGATCCTACGGGCGTATATATTGTTTGCAATCTACAGTATATAAGCTGCTTAGATATCGTAAATCTCCTCTAAGCGATCTTCGTAGAACTCTCTATTCTCATCCTTTTTATTATAATCGAATATATATCGTTTCTGCAAAAACCGACGGTTTATCCCAATCGCCAACTTTCGCTATGCTTATGTGCTAAACTTGACTTCTATCTACCGCTAATTAGCCCCCCCGATACACTTCGTTATTTGTAGTATATCCCACACAAACCCTTTATAGTCGGAGGGCTATATTATCGTCGATAACGCCTTCGAATCCCGCAATATCACCTTTATTTTCTCCTGAAACGGTCGTATCAACTAATCAAAATACATATACAACTCCTTTATTGCACGCGGCAAATATCGGTAAATAATCTTCTCCCTCCCTAATAATGAATATCCCTTGTAATACTGCGTCACGAATATTATTAACGCCTCGGGGTTTATTTGCTCCCCTCTTTTATTGAACGGGGTATTCTATTCGATAAACACATTCCGTCGTCGTCTTTGCACACTATTCGTATACTAGATCCCTATAATCTCTAACTTTCGTACGGGCTGGCCACCGGTTATATATATCAATACTAACAATAACCCTCGAAATTGCACGATCCAATCTAAATATTTCCGGATTTCCTTTCGGTTTCCCTTTTTATCCTTTATAAATCGACGCTATAATATTTTTCTCTCTTTAATACGGGACTGCAATTATATCCGTTTATTTACAAGCTAACGGTTGCGGTTATCCTTTAAATAATTCTACCCTACCTCTTTATTACGGGCATTGTTTTTTAACGTCGACTACGGGATTATTAGCGCCTCGCCTGTCGATTCTAAGTTTATTAAGTCGAAAAACAATAATTCCCGCGTCTCTTCTATTAAACTTTGCAGCATCTCCCGCAGCTAATCTATCGTGAACTGAACTTTCCCCTTCTAGCTGATCTGCTTTTTTATCTAATCGATCGTCCCCTCTGCTGTCATATTGTAATAGATTTTCAACTTATACGTCCGCAAATCTAATATCTATTGCATCGCACTGTATATCCCCCGCATTATAAAATGATTTATCGCCTTTTTCACTAATCCCAAGCATCCTGTTTCTATCTTAACCCTATTTTCATCACTTTTATCACTTTTATCTGATTCACCCCCAACCTTTTTACTGTTTTTACCCTTATTATAAAACCCTACTTCCAACAAATTCGACTAAATTACCATAAACCTCGCAATTTTGATCACCTTAGACAATATTAGTAGGTAATTATCTGGTCCTATTTATCCCATCGTTTTACCGCTTTTTTTCACTTTTAATACCGCTAACGCACATACTAACACGTTGTTGTATTTATTTTTGGAGTATCGCTCCTTTAATAACGTTATATAAAAATTCAAATACGTCTGCGGTAATACCTCTAAATAATATTCTACCTCTAACTTTTCTATTTTATTATTATCCGTTTATCTATTTTCTCCTTTTTTCTTATTCTGTTTCGCTTAGTAATTCTTATATTCCCTTTTTGCTATCTTTATTAAATAATTCTACGCTTTTTTCTAATCCTTTTTTAATCGATATTTCGGCTTCTACTACTCCTGCGGCCCTCGTATCTATCCAATAAATATTATTATCTATTTCTACGGACGCGCATAGTCTACCACCGCCCTCCGATTTATATATCCCCTTAACGGCGTATACCGCGTCTAGTGTTTCTTTGTACGTACCGCCTCGAACCGTTTATACAGCTTTATTCGCGATATTATAATCTGTTAACTCTCTTGTATTATTTTATTTATCCTCCGCTAAATTATCTATAGTTTCCGCTTTATCTCTTTATCGGGCTTTTCTACGTAATCTAATAAATAATCTACGTCTACGCCGGCCAAATATTTGTCTTATTCCGCTCGTTCTAACTATTAGTTCATCTTACAGGGTCCCCCTTCTATAACTGTCCGCTGCTATTCCTCTATTACCTTCTGGTGCTTAGCTTTTACTGTACCTATCTATTAATCCTATAACGGTATTATCCGCTCTATTGTCCGTGGCCGTATCTCCTTGTCTAGTTGTTGTACCTCGAAATACTATGATTTAGCCTAGGACGGGAAGTACCGCTAGTATACGATTGTTTTCTACGGTAATAAATCGCTATTTTCCTGTCGTTCTTGTTGGCGCTTAGTAAAACGGCCTTTCCGCCCATATTTATATACTTTATATGCTTTTTTGTAATAGACTCGCATACTGGTTTCCGTGCTATAAATATGAAAACAAGTGCGGGGCTTTACTTAGTACAACAACCTATTCCGACGTAATCGGAGTGCTTTAATAGATCTTTTAATAGTATAAAGTATTTCGAGCTCTTCTAGTAATCGCAATAAACCCGTTTATCCACCGATAATAGTAACGATCTCTCGAACTTCTTTCTTAGAAAATATATGCTTTTTGCCTCGGAAATAACGGACAATCTAGCTGGGCCAAATTGCATATTAATATTACTTGCAAATAATCAATTTGAGGCTCTCCAGTCGGATAATAAGTCTTTTAACGTTGAAACCTATAATTGCGATAAATACTAAAATATGCTAGATCGCAAATAGGCTTTATCGATTTAAATGTTATTTCTACTAACCGATTTTCCCCTTTATACGGCTACTATACTGGTGGTCCGTAGTCTTTTACTACATTATTGTACGTTTTTTATCGCCGATTTAGACGACTAGCTATATCTCTATAACCGTACCTTTAATCTTTAAACGGACAATAGCAATAGACTCAGTGTATTAAACCGCCCTATTTCCAAACTCACTATATGTTTTTATCTTTATTATTGCCTTACTTCTAGTTTAATAATTATGCATTTCTATAGTCGCATCGGGATCTTAATAACTCTCAAACCGTTAACTTTATAACTATATTAACTTCATAAGCAGATAGAATCTAATAAACCTGAAAAGTGCATTTTATTAAGCATTTTCGAAATCCCAACTTCTATATATATTGTCTAATAAAATTCGGGGGGGAACCTAAATATAATCTAACGTCAAAATAATTAAAGTCTAACGTATATTCTGATATATACGCCCGTACGGTAAAAATGCAGTACTAACAAATAATTGAAGTCTATATAGACTACAATTAATTATTATAGATAAAGGAAGTTTCGCTTCCGAAGTTAGTTTTCGTTATCTTTCTAAGGGAAAACAATTATCTCGAGAGGGGAATATTATTTTAGAAGTCAATCTTGACGTTCTTTAACCTTAACGAGCTCTATCTGATCGTTATCCTCGAAATTCCTATATATAGCTGTTATTTCAAGCTTTTGCAAGAAAATATCTTCTTTATTATCGTTCCTTGTTAAGTAGACAATCTCCTTTATATACTTCCTGGAAATATTTATTTCGGAAAATCTTTATATATAAAACAAGTCATTTTTATAGGAAACGGTCGTGTTTCTGGTCAATTTATCTGTTTTTTAATATCGAAAATAATCATCTCCAAGTCGAAGTTTAGCTTCCCCGGTCGATTTTAATTATTCTTCGGGGGGAAAACAGGCATCTCTAGGAGGAAACTTTGCTTTAGAAGTCAGTTTTCTTCATTTTTCGGAGGAAAAATAGGCGTCTCTAAAAGGAAGTTTCGCTTCCGAAGTCAGTTTTTATTATTCTTCGGAGGGAAAATAGGCATCTCCGGGCCAAGATTTCGCTTCGGAAGTCAACTTTTATTATTCTTCGGAGGAAAAACCGTTATCTCTAGAAAGAAGTTTTACTTTAAAAGTTAGCTTTCTTCGTTTAAAAGGTAATAATCAGTTATCTCTATAGGGTTATTTTATTTTAAAGGTCAATTTTGGACTTTATTTATATCGAAATCGGTCATCTCTAGGAAATTCTTTCGTTTTAAAGGTCAATTCCGAGGAATCTGGTGACCGCTTGATATTGAGCTTTTAAAACACGTGGACGAATATTCTGTTGTTTGAAAGATCTTTGGATATGAAGAATAGTCCTTTTTATATAGAGCTGTCAAGATTTATATTAGTTACCCAACGTAGAAATGAGCGCCGGGCAACTCGGCTGCAGCCGAGTTGCTAACTTTATTTTTACTTAGCAATTAAACTTCAACTACCTTCTTATTCAACAAAAGCTCATATTTGTTATACCAATTTCCCTATTTTCTGGCATAGAGAATAGTTATCTTTAGACCTCAGTCTTCCTTAGGAAGCTAGCTTTTCTTGTTCTTCCGATAAAAAACAGTTATTTCTAAGAAGGGATTTTACTTCAAAAATCAACTTTCTTTATTCTTTAGATAAAAAACTATTATCTCTAGGCCAAAATTTCGCTTCGGAAGTTAGCTTTTGTTATTTTTTATAGGGAAAATAGGCATTTCTAGGATAGAGTTTGACTTTTTTAGTCGATTTTTATCATTCTTCGGAGGGAAAACAAATGTTTCTAGATAGAAGTTTCGCTTCCGAAGTCAGCTTTCGTCATTCTTCGGAGGAAAAACTGTTATTTTTAGATAGAAGTTTCGCTTCCGAAGTTAGTTTTTGTTATTCTTTAGAAAAAAAATAGGCATCTCTAAAAGGAAGTTTCGCTTCCGAAGTTAGCTTTTGTCATTCTTCGGAGGAAAAACTATTATCTCTAGATGGAAGTTTCGCTTTAGGAGTCAATTCTAACGTTCTTCAACCTTGACGAGTTCTTTCTAACTGTCATCCTCGAGGTTCCTATATGTTGGAAAGATCTGTAGATGTGAAAAATAGTCCCTTTTATATAGAGCTGTCAAGATTCACATTAGTTACCCGGCGCAGAAACGAGCGCCGGGCAACTCGGTTGCAGCCGAGTTGCTGACTTTATTCTTACTTAGCAATTAAACTTCAACTATTTTCTTATTCAACAAAAGCTTATATTTGTTATACCAATTTCCCTATTTTTTAATATAGAGAGTAGTCATCTTTGGACCTCAGTTTTCCTTAGGAAGTCAGCTTTTCTTGTTTTTCCGATGAAAAATAGTTATCTCTAGGAAAGAGTTTTGCTTTAAAAATCAATTTCTTTGATTTAAACGGTAACAATCGGTCTTTTCTATAAGGATATTTTGCTTCAGGGGTTAGTTTTGGACCTTTTTGATATTGAAATCGGTTATCTTTAGGAAATTCTTTCGCTTTAAGGATAAGTTCCGAGGAATCTAGTAATCTCTTGATTTTGAACTTTTAAAACACGTAGACGAATACTTTGTTATTTGAAAGATCTTCGGAGATAAAGAACGGTCCTTTTGATATAAATCCGAGGCTATTGCAATAAATTACTTGATAGGTCAAAATAAATAGATAACGATCGAAAAGAAAAGATTATATATAATTAGATATTTTTCGACTACTCTAATTTTAACAGAGAATATTAGCTCTTAATTACATTTTAACAGATAATATATAATAATATCGAATCGATAGTCGGCAATATTAAGAGGTGTACGAAACTGAGTTTCAAAGTATCGATAATAAAAACCCTTTTAACTCCGGTAATATAACCTATATCATAAAATTAATAGTCTTGTTGGAAATCTCGCTTCAATTTGGTCTAGACAGCATTAATTTCAACATTTATTACCAATAATAAACGTTGGATACTAATAATCGAAATATTGAATATTAGAAATCTCGGCATTCTACTGATCTAGGGAGTTCGGAGTGAATATGAATAACAACTCTAAGAATATCGGACCGATTGAGAGGATGTTTAAAGGATAATATAGTATTCAGTCTATAATAAAGAATATAAGTTTGAGAATTCGAGAAATTCCAACTCGAATATATAATACGACGAATATTAGTAGAGAATTCACTTTTATTGTTAGTTTCTATTCATTTTGATGTAGAAAGTAATAAAGTATAGATTATTGAGAATAAATCATATATTATATAGTACCTTTGGTCTATATTAGATCGGTAAGATAATAGGAACTCTCTATTATATTTTCACTTGGAATATATAATAAAATAAAATAAAAAATCGGCAGGATTGAGACTTGTATAGAATTGAGTTTTAGAGTATCAATAATGAAATCCTCTAAAACTTTTGTAATATAACTTCTATAATGAAAATAATCGCTATAATATATATTGTGTTTCATTACGGTCTAGACTATATATAATTAATTGGTTAAGATTCATAATATATAAAAAAAATATAATATATAATTTAGCAATAAAAAAGATTTAATTAAAGGAGGGAATTTAGACTAGACTTGAAAACTATATATATAAGAGGTTATTATTAGCTTAAGATATATAAGAATAATGCTATATAAAATATATAATTCTTTAAAGGAAGTTTTATATTGAAAAAGGACCTAAATTGTTTAAAGAGAGGAGGTAAAAAAAAGAAAAAAATTTAAAAAAAAAGAAAAAGAAAAAACAGGATCAAACCAGGAATTAAACTTAGATTGCGATATAGATAAGATACCTATATTACTATTATACTATATAATCTAAAGTCCCTATTTATTTTTCTTTAAAACTAATAAATATAGCAGAAATAATATAGGGAATTGTATAGAAACTCCAATATTTAGGGAGTTTCTATATTGTTTAGACTTAAAATATATATCGATAGTGGTAACCTTATTGAATATAATTTAGTTAAATAACATAATATATTAAACTAGGTTTTTGGTAAAAATAAAGATTTAAAACCATTTTAAGAATATTATTATTTTCATTAATATTAGTTTTTGGAAAATATAATATACAAAAATAAGTTATCTTGAAAACTCTTTATATATATATATATATATATTATAGGGTTTTTTATTTTTAAAAGAATAATCTTAACTTTAAAAGGTAAATTAAGCGAAATATATAGGTTTTTTCTTTTGAATTTTTAGATTATTTAGCATAGAGAATATTAAAATAGATATTCTTTATAACCTTATTAATATTACCTATATTGTAATAAAAGTTATATTTTTAAAATCCTCGTTTAATTTTGATCTAGAAAAACTCTATTTAAACATTTATTACTAATAATAAACGTTGAATACTAGTAATAGGAATTTTCAATTCTAGAAATCTCGGTATTCTAGATATCTATAGATTCTGGAATTGATATTAGCGATAACTTAAGCAATATTAAGTCGATCTAGATAATTTTTTGATTATAATATAGTATTGGATTTATATTAAATAAAAGAAATTTAAAGACTAAAAAACTCAGTTGAAACCTATAATACTAATAATATCGATATCGCTGGAATTTAATATTGAAGTTCAGGATTTTAGCGCTCCCGCCCCCTGCTCCCGCTGGTATTAACGGCAGATTCTAGGCATCCGGTGGTTAGTCCGTTGCTGTACTATCGTACGCTCTTTATCGCCGAATTTGATAACCAGTTACATCTCTATGACCGTATCTTCGATCTTTAAACGGACAACGGCAATCGACTCAGTGTATCAAACTATCTTGTCTTCTAAGTAACTATATGTTTTCATCTTCATTATTGCCACATTTCTAGTTTAGTGGTTGTGCATTTCTACGGTCGCATCGGGATCTAAACAACTTTTCAACCGTTAACTTCGCAACCATACCAATTTCACAACTAGATCGAATCTAATGAATCTGAAAAATGCATTTTGCTAGGCGTCCTCGAAATACCAACTTTCATATATATTATATCATAAAATTCGGGGGGGAACCTAAATATAATCAAATGCGAAAATAATTGTAATCAGATGTATATTCTGATATGTACGCCCGCACGGTAAAAATGCAGCACTAACAAATAATTGTAATCTACGTTGATTACAATTAACCATTATGGATAGGGTATATAACTCTTTTACTACCTCTGTATACTACTCAATCGCCGGGTTATGATTTTCGACGGTAATAATATAATACTAGATATTAACACGACCGATAAAGGTGCGGAATAAACATATCTACTTCCGTAGCTATTATATATAACAGAATAATTCCTTTTCGCAGCTAGGGGGCAATATCGCTGTTAATAATATTATCTAGGTTTTTACCTAGTTTAATACGTCTATTTACTGCAGTTTGCGTCGGAAATTAATTTTATTATTCAATATAATATAATATTTATTAATAAATATATAGTCTAGCTGCTCTACCGTTTTGCATTATATTAAAAACTATCTAAACTCCTTCTCGATAGCGGATTTAAGTATAATAAATACTAATTGTTTGCTATTACATTCTATTATCTACTAGGTATTTTATTCTGTATTTAGAATCTCTAATTAATAATATTGCGCTATTATATTCCTCTATAATATTACTAATAGGATAACAACGATATTAATTCTATTATAGCTATATTATATAGGCAATATAAATAATAAGCTCTTTTTATTCCTAGTTTTTATTACCTAGACAATAAAGTTCTCTTTTTATATAATAGTTTAGATAGTCTCTTATTAATAACCTTAAAATGCTGCCTATAAACTTAATATCTTCTGCAATTTCCTTTTAATATTTATTCTTTATAACTTTTTAATATATATTGTTAATATACTAGAATGGCTTTTTGCTTTTTAATCGGATTTTCTTTTACCTAATAGAATAGACGCTAGTTAGAACCCTAACAATTTATATTATTTGTAGCTAATATAATAAAACCGCTTTTATATATTAGTTATTTCTTTACTTATTTTTTAGATCCTATAGGTATATATATTGCCTATAATCTATAGTATATAGGCTGCTTAGATATCGTAAATCTTTTCTAGGTAATTTTTGTAGAACTTTTTATTTTTATCCTTTTTATTATAATCGAATGCATATTATTTTTGCAAAAACCAATAGTTTATCCTAATTACTAACTCTCGCTATACTTGCGTACCAAACTTGACTTTTATCTACTGCTAATTAGCTTTTTTGATGTATTTCATTATCTGTAATATATTTTATATAAACTTTTTATAGTTAGGGGGCTATATTATCGTTGATAATACCTTTGAATCCCGCAATATTATTTTTATTTTCTTTTAAAACAATTATATTAACCAATTAAAATATATATATAATTCTTTTATTGTATATAGCAAATATTAGTAGATAATTTTCTTCTTTTTAAATAATAAATATCCCTTATAATATTATATTATAAATATTATTAATGCCTTAGGGTTTATTTGCTTTTTTTCTTTATTAAATAGAGTATTCTATTCAATAAATATATTTTATTATCGTTTCTATATATTATTTATATACTAGATCCCTATAATCTCTAGCTTTTATACAAGCTAGCTACTAGTTATATATATTAATACTAACAATAACCTTTAAAATTATATAATTTAATTTAAATATTTCTAGATTTCCTTTCGGTTTCCTTTTCTATTTTCTATAAATTGACGCTATAATATCCCTTTCTCCCCAATATAGGACTATAATTATATCTATTTATTCATAGGCTAATAATTGCGGTTATTTTTTAAATAATTCCATTTTACCTTTTTATTGCAGGTATTATCCTTTAATATTAACTACGGGATTACTAGCGCTTTATTTATTAACTCTAAACTTATTAAGTCGAAAAATAATAGTTTTTATGCCTTTTCTATTAAACTCTATAGTATCTTTTATAGTTAATTTTATTACGCCCTAGGCTGTATAGGGCTACTCGGCGATAAAGAATAGGTTATAGATTAGTTTAATAAATAAACTAACTATAGCCTACTTGCGGATTTCGCAGTGTTTACTAGGTTACTACCTATAAACAGCGCAAGCGGCGCGAGTATCGCAAGTATTTATTAAATATATAAATATCGCTCTTTTCTATTTTAAATAAAACCGCTTTTTAGTAATTAATATATTTATTATTAAATACCCTTAATAAAGCTTTTCAAAATAAATTGTATACTTTTTTTATAGCTAAGCCGATATACTACGCTCTATTATAATTATATACAAAATTTATTACTATTTACTAAGCGAACTCTATTGTTCTACGGCTATTGCAAAGCAAATAACTATTATATTTTAATTACTTATTAAATATAAATACAATCTTGTTAACGCCTAAGTCTATAGGAAATATAGACTTAATTAAAGTAGCTACTCTAGATAACTTTAAAAGAGAATATAGTATCCTAAATAAATAGATTATATAAATCAAATTATATATTAGAATATATACTATTCAATTCCCAAACAAATTAGCTAAGATAATATTTGCTATATTTTATTTAGCTAAAATAGCCCTTAATTAAGTAATATCTTATCTAGAAGACTTTATAGGAAATAAAGAATCCTAATAGGATAATAAAATAAGTTAAATATTCTATTTACTCAATAATTTTATTGTATATATTAAGATAGTATTTAAAGAAATTAATAAGGAAAGGGCGAATAAAAGAAGGTTATAGAACTTAAAATAGAAGTTTTTAATATTAATATATACTGCGACATTTAAAACACTTGCTTATAAAATTAAATAGGATAACTCTGTATTTATAGCACTATTTTATTAAGGATTATATAATAAAATAAAAAACATAATAATAGCTATTAAAAAGCCTATAACTTTAAAAGATATAGTTGAGTTAGCAATTAAGATTAATAATTAACAATAAAAAAGATACTTAAATAAGTAGGTTAGGAATAAAAGGCTTATATAAAAGAATTAACTTATAGAAGATTTAATAGAAATTAATATTTCTAAGAAAAAATTATAAACCAGAATATACTATTCTTATAATAAACTAGGATATATTAAGAGAAATTGCTCTAAAAAAGCAATAGAAATATTAGAACAATAGATTAAAATATCTAAAAAGCGAGAAACAGGTAATATAAATAACTACGCTAAATTAATATAGACTACTTACTATAATAACGATTGCTTAATATATATCTCGGAGAAATAAAAATCAGAATAATACTTAAAAGAACTATAAAAAGAAATAAAGTTGATTAAAAGACTAAAAATCCAATATTTTTTTTTAAAACCGAAAAACCATTAATTATAGCAATAAAATTGAAAATTAGAGAAAAATAAATAATAGTATTGGTAACAAAAGAAGAAGAAAACAAGATAACGATAGAATTAATCGAGAAAATACTAGGTTTTCTGCAATTAACAAATAATAATATATTAGTTATAAATAATAATAATAATCTTATATTAAAAAATATTAACATTGAGACTAAATATAGACTAATTAGTATAATATTACTTAAAATTATATAAAGTACTAAAGAATATATAATACTTAGTAAATAATAGAGAAACAATATAGGTGCTCCGGAAACAAAGGATAAAAACGCTTAACATATATACTTTAAACCTTAGACTATTAATATTTTAGTTTATAGGAACTTTATAAGTAACTTAGAAGATAATAACTAAGTAAAATAGATAAATATTATTAAACTCAATAAAAAATTCAAAGTATTAGAAAATCTAACGGATATAAAACTATAGAGGCTTTTCGAAAAAAGCTAGATCAGATTAGCTAAAAAATATATAAAAAACCCTAAAAAAGTTAAGAAAGTCTAGAAGACCTATATTTTACGCTTAGCGAAAAGAGATTTTTCAGTTTTCTCTAATAAAAACCTAGTTAATAACTTAGATAATTAGAGGTTATTTCTTAATCTAGCCTAAAATGCTTAATAGCTATTGATACTATATCTTAATAATAGTTTTTAGGATAATAATAAGCTTTTAACGCCTAGCTCTTTATTATAGAATAAAAAAATTAACAATAAAGTATAAAGGAACAAATTTAGAGTAAAAACTAAAAACAATCAAAAAAATAACAATATAAATAAGAATAAATTTTTATTCTAAAAATAGTTGATTTTAGATTAAGAGCTAAATTTAAATTGTTATCCCCCCTAGAACCTTTAAATAAGCATTCTAAAAAATAGAAAAAGCATTTTAAGAATTAATACTAAGAAAAATATTAAAGTCAAAATCAATCTCAGCGGTAAACCAATTAATTTCCTTAAACAATATTATCGGAAAATTACTATTAGATAATATTATAGAACCCGTAGTTCTATTAATAATATTAGTACTAAAAGACTCAAGCTTTTCTAGTTTCTTTATTATTTTAACCTTTTATTTAATATAGTTATTTTTATGCTTGTCTAGACTACGATATATTTCGGATAACCGCTTCTATTTTATAAAAAAAGAAAACATATAGTAATAATAGGTTACAACTTTATTATACTTAAGATTATATTGAACGCTAGTAGCCTTAATTTTAGAGCAAATTTCCTTTTTTTTATTTTAAAATTTTTCTTTTGAAAATAAAAATTAATAAAAAAAGGAAAAAGAAATAAAGAATTTAGATAAATAAATATATGAATTCGGATAAAAAAACATTATATCGCTTAGGATAGCTAAACTAAATATATTCTCTATAAACATCTTAGCTTTCAATAATATAATACTTTTTAGAAAAATTATAAAAATAATAAGAGCAAGGGAAAGGCATATTTTAACTTTTCTGCTAGATAATTTAGAAGGCTTAAAAACGATATTAACAACTTAAAAAATATATAATTAACAATAGAAAGAAAGGGAATACAAAGTTTTTATAATTAAATTCAGCGCTATAATATTTTTAGTTAAAAGAGCAATATAGAGGGGATATTATTATATCCTAGGCTATACAGGGCTGCTTAGCAATAAAAGATAGGTTATAGATTAGTTTAATAAATAAACTAATTATAGCCTATTCGCGGATTTCGCGGTGCTTACTAGGTTGCTATTTATAAGCAGCGCGAGCAGTATAAGTATCGCAAATATCTATTAAGTATATAAATATTGCTCTTTTTTATTTTAAATAAAATTGCTCTTTAGTAGTTAATATATTTATTATTGAATATTTCTAATAAAGCTCCTCAAAATAAATTATACACTTCCTTTATAGCTAAACTGATATACCGCGCCCCGCTATAGTTATATATAAGGCTTGTTACTATTTGCTAAGTAAATCCTACCGTTCCACGGCCATTGCAAGGCAAACGACTGTTACAAATTTATTATAAACTAAATTCTCTTTTTTTAGCTAATTTGCTTCTTTATTTAATTAATTGTTTTTTTTTGCTATTATATTATAATAGATTTTCAATTTATATATCTGTAAATCCAATATCTATTGTATTGTATTATATATCCCCTATACTATAAAGTAATCTATTGTTTTTTTTATTAATTTTAAGTATTTTGCTTCTATTTTAACTTTATTTTTATTATTTTTATTATTTTTATCTAATTTATTCTTAATTTCTTTATTATTTTTACCTTTATTATGAAACCCTGCTTTTAATAAATTCAACTAAATTACTATAAATTTCGCAATCTTAATTATTTTAGACAATATTAATAAGTAATTGTTTAGCTCTATTTATCTTATTATTTTATTGCTTTTTTTTACTTTTAATATTGTTAATATATATATTAATATATTATTGTATTTATTCTTAGAGTATTGCTCTTTTAATAATATTATGCAAAAATTTAAATATATCTGCGGTAATACTTTTAAATGATATTTTACCTCTAACTTTTCTATTTTATTATTATTTATCTATCTATTTTCTCTTTTTTTCTTATTCTATTTCATTTAATAATTCTTATATTTCCTTTTTACTATCTCTATTAAATAATTCTATACTCTCTTTTAACCCTTTTTTAATTAATATTTTAGCTTCTATTATTCCTGCGGCCTTTATATCTGTCCAATAAATATTACTATTTACTTCTATAGACGCATATAGTTTACTACCGTTTTCCGATCTATATATCCCTTTAATAGCGCATATCACGTCTAATACTTCTTTATATATACTGCTTTAAACTATTTATATAGCTTTATTTGCGATATTATAGTCTTTTAGCTTTTTTGCATTATTTTATTTATCCTCTATTAAATTATTTATAGCTCTTGTTTTATCTTTTTATTAAGCTTTTTTATATAATCTAATAAATAATCTATATCTATATTAGCTAAATATTTGTTCTATTCCGCTCGCTCTAACTATTGATTTATTTTATAGAGTCCCCCTTCTATAACTGTCTATTATTATTCTTTTACTATTTTCTAGTATTTAGCCTCTATTATATTTATCTATTAATCCTATAATAGTATTATCTACTTTGCTATTTATAGTCGCATTTTCTTGTCTAGCTATTGTACTTTGAAATACTATAATTTAGCCTAGGATAGGAAGTACTATTAATATATAATTGTTTTCTATAGTAATAAATCGTTATTTTCCTGTCGTTTCTATTAGCGCTTAGTAGGATAGCCTTTCCGCCTATATTTGTATACTTTATATGCTTTTTTGCAGTAGACTTGTATACTAGCTTCTATATTATAAATATAAAAACAAATATAGAGCTCTATTTAGTATAATAACTTATCTTAATATAATTAGAGTGTTTTAATAGATTTTTTAATAGTATAAAGCATTTTAAGCTCTTCTAGTAATCGCAATAAACCTATTTATCTATTAATAATAATAATAATTTTTTGAACTTTTTTCTTAAAAAACGCATACTCTTTGTTTTGGAAATAACGGACAATTTAGCTAGGCTAAACTATATATTAATATTGCTTGCAAATAATTAATTTGGGGCTTTTTAGTTAAATAATAAGTCTTTTAATATTGAAAACTATAATTATAATAAATACTAAAATATATTGGATCGTAAGTGGGTTTTATTGATTTAAATATTATTTCTATTAACCGATTTTCCTTTTTATACGGCTACTATACTAGTAATCTATAGTTTTTTGCTATATTATTGTATATTCTTCACCGCCGATTTTAATAACCAGCTATATCTCTATAACTATATTTTCAATTTTCAAACAAACAACAGCAATTGACTTAGTATATTAAACTGCTTTATTTTCAAATTCACTATATATTTTTATCTTTATTATTGCTTTATTTCTAGTTTGGTAATTATATATTTCTGCGATTATATTGAGATCTTGATAACTCTTAAACTATTAATTTTATAACTATATTAACTTTACAAATAGATAGAATCTAATAAATCTAAAAAGTATATTTTATTAAGTATTTTCGAAATCTCAACTTTTATATATATTGTCTAATGAAATTCGGAAGGGGATTTAAATATAGTTTAATATCAAAATAATTAAAATTTAACGTATATTCTAATATATACGCCCGCACGATAAAAATGCAATACTAACAAATAATTAAAATCTATATTAATTATAATTAACTATTATAAATAAAGGATTTAGCTTCTAAAGTCAATTTTGGATAAATTAACTTTGGAATTCTAATTGCTTTTAAAAAGTATTCAATAGTTTTTCTAAATTAAAATATAATATAGGTATTAAAGAAGAGAAGTAATTATTATAGTATAAGAAACTTAAATATATATAAACGGAACTAATTTTACGCTAACTAATTTTAATTAAATATTAGCTAAGACTTTTTTATAAAAAAACTTTATTATACTTCTAAAATCAATTTTAGACTATATATAGATTGAAATTAATTATCTTTAGAAAAAGGTTATATTCTAGAGGTTAATTTTAATTATTTTTTAAATAAAAAGTAGTTATTTCTAAAGGGAAATTTTGCTTTAGAAATTAGCTTTCTTTATTCTTCAGATGAAAAATAAATATCTCCAAAGGGAAGTTTCGCTTTTAAAGTTAGCTATGGTTATTTTTTAAAGAAAAAATAAGCATCTTCAAACTAGAATTTCGCTTTAGAAGTCAATTTTTATTATTTTTCGGAAAAAAAACCATTATCTCTAGAAAGAAATTTCGCTTTAAAAGTTAGCTTTTTTTGTTTAAAAAATAATAATTAATTATCTTTATAGGGTTATTTTACTTTAAAAGTCAATTTTGGATCTTATTTATATTAAAATCGGTTATCTCTAGGAAATTTTTTTGCTTTAAAAGTCAGTTCCAAAAAATCTAATAACTACTTAATATTAAGCTCTTAAAATATATAAACGAATATTTTATTATTTAAAAAATCTTTAGATATAAAAAATAGTCTTTTTTATATAAAACTATTAAGATTTATATTCATTATCCGGCGTAGAAATAAATGCTAAGCAATTCGGCTATAGCTGAATTACTAATTTTATTCTTATTTAGCAATTAAATTTCAATTATTTTCTTATTTAATAAAAGCTTATATTTATTATACTAATTTCTTTATTTTCTAGCATAAAGAATAGTTATTTTTAAATTTTAATCTTTTTTAAGAAACTAGCTTTTCTTGTTTTTCTAATGAAAAATAATTATTTTTAAGAAAGGATTTTACTTTAAAAGTCAACTTTCTTTATTTTTTAGATAAAAAACTATTATCTTTAAGCTAAAGTTTCATTTTAAAAGTCCGCTTTTATTATTCTTCGCAGGGAAAATAGGCATTTTTAGGATAGAATTTGACTTCCTTAATTGATTTTTGTTATTCTTTAAAAAGAAAACAGGTGTTTTTAAATAGAAGTTTCGCTTCTAAAGTCAGTTTTCGTTATTCTTTAAAGGAAAAACTATTATCTCTAGATAGAAGTTTCGCTTTAAGAGTCAATTCTAACGTTTTTCGACCTTAATAAACTCCTATTGTCAAGAATTATGACTGTTGTCAAATATAAAGTTAATAATATTGATTCTAGGAACTAGCTGAGAATGCAATATAAATACACTAGGGCCGGACACTATACCCGATTAGGTAAAGCGCATCCCAATGCTTCCCAGTTATAGGAGAACTGTAACAATTGCCCACAAGTAGAAAAAATGACGATTACGTTATTCTAGCGTGTTTTCACACTCTATAATACGTTATATATACCTATTATATCTATTACGTCCTCTATGTCTATCGACAGTCTCTTCAAGCGTTTTATTAGCTGTTTTTAAGATAAAATCAGAAATTTTAAATAATATACAGCGACGAGGTATTATCGGTGACGTTCCCTATTAATATCGGAGGGAGGTATAACCTATATAAAAGCCCGAGTAAAGTAGTTAAGTAATTAGACTACTATTAGTTGAATAATAAAGGTCGAGTAAATTGCAGAATCCGAGTATACTAAAAATGGAAAAAAAGAGTGGCTAGAATAGCCGTGCAAGGTGTTCCTAAGGTCTTAAATCATTCAGAAATGACTTAAAACCTATCAATAAGACTTAGAGCTATATAAACTAGCGACTAGCCGATTCCGGATTTAATTATATTGACGATTAACGGCGAAAGAGACTAGAAAGACCCGGTGTATAACTCCAGCTCTTGTATAATATATTGAATAATATAGTAGTAGAATAATACCTTATAAATACGAGAGAGAAGACTTTATTATTGATATTTATACTGAGGTAGCTTGTATAAATAACATAGTAGAAGGAGCTATATCGAAACTAGAACCTCCGTATTTTCTTATATAACTTTATCTAATACTAACGGTAAAAAAAGAGGAGAAGTTACTTGTATTATAGCCACTAGCTCGCTCTTTTTATATAGTAACTAATACATTTCGTTTATTTTCTTTTTTAGTTCTTCAAAGTTATAATATAATAATTAAAGCCTTTTCTTATACTCTAATACTGCGGAAGGCATATTGACTAGTTTCTAAATAGCTTAATAAAAAGATTAGAAATAGTTAAAATATTGTTCGATAAGCATAGCTATAATTAGTAATTTGTATAACTCTAAGGATAAAAAGGAGGTAGAGGGCTAGCTAGAGCGAATAAGCTATAAGGAGGTGGCTTAAAGCTTGCTATTTAACGCATAATAACGCCTGAAAGTGATTTTTAGGTGTTGTTACTAATTGTCAAGAATTAAGACTATTATCAAATATAAAGTTAATAATATTAATTCTAGGAACTAGCTAAGAATATAATATAAATACATTAGGGCCGGATACTATACCCGATTAGGTAAAGCGTATCCCAATACTTCCTAGTTATAGGAGAACTATAATACCTTTAACTATTATCTTTAAGGTTCCTATATATAGCTGCTATTTCAAGCTTTTGCAAGAAAATATTTTCTTTATTATTGTTTTTTATTAAATTAATAATCTTTTTTATATAGTTCTTTATAAGATTTATTCTAGAAAGTCTTTATTTATTAAAAAATCACTTTTATAAACTATATTTACTTCTCCGGTTAATTTATTCATTTCTTAATATTAAAAATAGTCATCTCTAGGCCAAAGTTTTATTTCCGAAATCAGCTTTTATTATTCTTTAGAGGAAAAACTATTATCTTTAGAAGGAAATTTCACTTCTAAAATCAGTTTTCGTTATTTTTTGGAGGAAAAATTAGTATTTCTAAAAAGAAGTTTCGCTTTTGAAATTAGCTTTTATTATTCTTTAAAAAAAAAACAGGCATTTTTAAATAGAGATTTTACTTCTAAAATCAGTTTTTATTATTCTTTAAAAGAAAAATTATTATCTTTAAATAGAAGTTTCACTTTAGGAGTCAATTTTAACGTTCTTTAATTTTAATAAGCTTTTTTTGACTATTATCTTCGAAATTCTTATATATTAAAAAAATCTTTAGATATAAAAAATAGTCTTTTTTATATAAAGCTATTAAAATTTATATTAGTTACCCGGCGTAGAAACGAACGCCAGGCAATTTAGTTGTAGTTAAGTTGTAATTTTTATTTTTATTTTACAATAAAGCTTTAATTATTTTATTATTCAATAGAAGCTTATATTTGTTATATTAATTTCTCTATTTTTTAATATAGAAAATAGTCATTTTTAAACCTCAGTTTTCCTTAAAAAATTAGTTTTTTTTTGTTTTTCTAATAAAAAATAATTATTTTTAAGAAAGGGTTTTGCTTTAAAAATTAGTTTTTTTGATTTAAATAATAATAATTAGTCCCCTTTATAAAGATATTTTATTTTAAAAGTCAGTTTTGAACTTTTTTAATATTGAAATCGGTTATTTTTAAGAAATTCTTTTGCTTTAAAAATAAGTTCTAAAACATTTAATAATTTTTTAATCTTGAATTTTTAAAATATATAAATAAATACTCTATTATTTAAAAGATCTTTAGAAATAAAGAATTATTTTTTTAATATAAATCTAAAGCTATTGCAGTAAATTACTTAATAAGTTAAAATAAATAAATAACAATTAAAAAGAAAAGATTATATATAATTAGATATTTTTTGATTATTCTAATTCTAATAAAGAATATTAGCTTTTAATTACATTTTAATAGATAATATATAATAATATTAAATCGATAATTAGCAATATTAAAAGGTATATAAAACTAAGTTTTAAAGTATTAATAATAAAAACCTTTTTAACTCCGGTAATATAATCTATATTATAAAATTAATAGTTTTATTAAAAATCTCACTTTAATTTAGTCTAGACAATATTAATTTAAACATTTATTATTAATAATAAATATTGGATATTAATAATCGAAATATTGAATATTAGAAATCTCGGTATTCTATTAATCTAGGGAGTTCGGAATAAATATAAATAATAACCCTAAGAATATTAGACTAATTAAAAAAATATTTAAAAAATAATATAGTATTTAGTCTATAATAGAAAATATAAGTTTAAGAATTTAAGAAATTCCAATTCGAACATATAATACGATAAATATTAATAGAGAATTCACTTTTATTGTCAGTTTTTATTTATTTTAATGTAAAAAATAATAAAGTATAGATTATTGAGAATAATTTATATATTATATAGTATTTTTGGTTTATATTAAATTAGTAAAATAATAAAAACTCTCTATTATATTTTTACTTGGAATATATAATAAAATAGAATGAAAAATCAGCAGGATTAAGACTTATATAAAATTGAGTTTTAGAGTATTAATAATAAAATCCTCTAAAACTTCTATAATATAACTTCTGTAATGAAAATAATTGCTATAATATATATTATATTTTATTATAGTCTAAACTATATATAATTAATTAATTAAGATTCATAATATATAAAAAAAATATAATATATAATTTAGCAATAATAAAGATTTAATTAAAAGAGGGAATTTAGACTAGACTTAAAAACTATATATATATAAAATTATTATTAGCTTAAAATATATAAGAATCATACTATATAAAATATATAATTCTTTAAAGGAAATTTTATATTAAAAAAGGACCTAAATTATTTAAAAAGAAAAAATAAAAAAAATAAAAATTAAAAAAAAAAAAAAAAGAAAAAATAGGATTAAACTAGGAATTAAACTTAGATTATAATATAGATAAAATACCTATATTACTATTATATTATGTAATTTAAAGTCCCTATCTATTTTTCTTTAAAACTAATAAATATAGCAAAAATAATATAGAGAATTGTATAGAAACTCTAATATTTAAAGAGTTTCTGTATTGTTTAGACTTAAAATATATATTAATAGTAATAATCTTATTAAATATAATTTAGTTAAATAATATAATATATTAAATTAGGTTTTTAATAAGAATAAAGATTTAAAACCATTTTAAGAATATTATTATTTTTATTAATATTAATTTTTAGAAAATATAATATATAAAAATAAATTATATTGAAAACTCTTTATATATATATATATATATTATAGGGTTTTTTATTTTTAAAAGAATAATCTTAACTTTAAAAGGTAAATTAAACAAAATATATAGGTTTTTTCTTTTGAATTTTTACATTATTTAGCATAAAAAATATTAAAATAGATATTCTTTATAACCTTATTAATATTATTTATATTATAATAAAAGTTATATTTTTAAAATATTTATTTAATTTTAATCTAGAAAAACTCTATTTAAATATTTATTATTAATAATAAATGTTAAATATTAATAATAAGAATCTTTAATTCTAAAAATCTCAGTATTTTAGATATCTATAGATTCTGGAATTGATATTAGCGATAACTTAAGCAATATTAAATTAATCTAAATAATTTTTTAATAATAATATAATATTGGATTTATATTAAATAAAAGAAATTTAAAGACTAAAAAACTTAGTTAAAATTTATAATATTAATAATATTAATATTATTGGAATTTTATATTAAAGTTTAGGATTTTAACGCTTTTACCCCCTGCTCCCGCTAATATTAATAATAGATTTTAAGTATTCGGTAATTAGTTTATTACTATATTATTATATACTTTTTACTGCTAAATTTGATAATTAGCTATATATTTATAACTGTATTTTTAATTTTCAAATAGATAATAGCAATTAATTTAGTATATTAAACTATTTTATTTTCTAAGTAATTATATATTTTTATCTTTATTATTGCTATATTTCTAGTTTAATAATTATATATTTCTATAATTGCATTAAGATCTAAATAACTTTTAAATTATTAACTTTATAATTATACTAATTTCACAACTAGATTAAATTTAATAAATCTGAAAAATGCATTTTACTAGGCGTCCTCGAAATACCAACTTTTATATATATTATATTATAAAATTCAGGGGGGAACTTAAATGTAATTAGATACGAAAATAATTGTAATTAGATGTATATTCTGATATATACGCCCGCATAGTAAAAATGCAGCACTAACAAATAATTGTAATCTACGTTGATTACAATTAACCATTATGGATAGGATCTTTGTGGGAATGATCAACATATCATTCTAGACGGAACGCCATGGCTAGTAGCGAACAGTCTCTACGGTGCAGCTCAGATGTCTGGCACTTCTTGCACGCTTTACAACAAGATTGAGCAGGGCCCTGCAGGATTACGGGTCAGCTGGGGCGCCATGACTCACATACAAGAAGTAGACAGCACGTAAGCTCTCTTCTCTCCTTCCTGCCCTTGTAAACCTTTGCTCTCCGTAAAGCATGATTCAGAAAGGTCCTCCAGGCTGAACAAGAGATATGACAGGAACAACATCTGCAAAGGCTACGCCAACGTTGCTCTGATCTCCAATTTTCAAACCGCAATTGCGAGTATAAGTTCCATTCCTTCGACGTACAGTGTAAGCATGTGGGGTTCCACACATGAACAGGCCCGTTTACAAACAGTTTGATCAGTTTATGAACAGGCGGTCCACTCATGAACAGGTTTTTCAGGCTGACAGTGAGGTTTAATGGACCATCACAAGATTAATATCAATGTATGCCGAGTCTACAATATTAGTCTCTTTAAGATTCCTGTTGTTGTTAGTTGTTAATACTAAAATAAACATCAATATTTTCAGTCAATAATGCCAAGTGTTTATCAGTAGAGCCCTCAGCTTCTGAACATATAGGACTGTTTGTAAACAGACTGTTCCGTTTGTAAACAGTCGGTTGTTCATGTCTGGAACAAGACTGTTCAGAAACTAAGGCCTCTGTTTCTGAACAACACCCCCTTCCGTTTATGAACAGCTCCTGTTTGTGTATGGACCCTCACAAGCACAACCTCCCCTCGCATATCTCAGTGGTCCACGGAACGCTTCCCTTGCTGGACCTTGTTCAAGTCGCATGGAACGCGCTGAATTAACATCTGAATATGAGCAGTGGACAAGGACCAATAGCAGTCCCTTCAAAGGTGAGTCATTCCATACCAAATTATGACTGGGTGCCACCCTTCGCACAATCTCTTTTACGCTCAAGCATGACCAAGCACAGGCAATATCTGTTTCGACTTTATCCTCAGCCCCACCAAAGGCGACTTCACCTCCACTACCGCTCAAGAACTCATGCTCTGGCTCGAATGGGGAGGCGGACAACTCCCCATCGGGTGGGACAAAGGCCCCGTCGCAACAGTCCCCTCCCTCTTCGGCACATCCTGGAAGCTCTACGAAGATGTGAATCGAGGCAATGGCATGATGGTGCATAGTCTTCTGCCAGACACCCAGTTTGAGGGTGCGAGAGGCTTTGAGGGGGATCTGAGAGACTGGTTTGAGGCGCTAATTGGTCTGGAGAGGTTCACAGATGCGTGGTTTGTCAACGTTGGGAATGCTGGGTAAGTGAAATTGCAAGCGACGAGATACTGTGGGTCGTGCGATGAGGCTAACGGACCTGACTGATAGCTCGGAACTGTTCTACGGAGATAGTGAGCTAGATGCACTCTTGGGCTTCCAGATCAACATGAGCTAGACTCGAAGGCTGACAATCCGTCTCTTTGGCTTCTTGACTTGGCTAGGTGGAGGTAGAAGACATAGGGGATCGAGGTGGAAGGGGGAAAGGAGCAGATTACTATTGGACGGGGGATCTTGCTGCAGAGGATGGAAATTGAGACGGCGGTTTTGGAGGGTTTGGAGAATGGGACAGATGCTGAAGCTGTGAGGGTTGCAGGTCGAATAACCACCTGTGGGATATCTTTCATCTTTCTTGTCACACGCAGAGTGGAGTGATGACTTCGCTTCGGATCACTCTGTACCTCTTCTGAGTCTCAACCAATTGCTGTTTTCTCAATTCGAGGTGTTATCACCAATCCTATATGTAGCTTTTATTACTCTCTCAACCTCTTCGCCGCCATCATCTCAAAATGTCTTCAAGACCAATTGCCCCCGTCTCGTCAACCTCGCGTGTCGATTGCGATACCCGATATTGATGAACCGGACATCCTGAGAACTGATCAACCATCTCTTTATCTTCTTCTCAAACTAGTCGTACTAAATTGAGTAATATAGTCGTGCCACATTCTTTGCCAGATATGTTTGCATCAGCTTCCTCACCTCATTAGCGTTGGTAATGATTGGTGAAGAGCTTTGATACCAACCGAGACTCCAGTCCTCCATGAACTGGCCTCAACTAATACCGGTGATGAGTTATCTTCACAGCGGATAATGATTTCGTTGTAGCGTCTACGAATGAAGAGCTTTAATTCACTTAACTCAGCTGTTTACTCGCAGTAAAATACACATCATTGGGCTTTGTTACACCACTATGCATGTTCTCAAAGCTAGGCAAACGGTATGGGTTCCGCTTGACCCTCGCTTGTATCACTTCTTCTTCTTTACTAATTTGGGCCGTCTCCAACTCAAAATCTTTAGACCTTACGCCTTGTGAGCCCCAAAATCTCGACGAGCAAAACTCACACGTCTGCCGGTACAGATCTCCGAAATTGAAGTTTCCGAAAGTCTTCTTCAGTAGCGGCCGCATGAATGGCAGTGTTGCCGAAATTAGATAGACGCCCGGCTCGGCTATTGTCCAGCCATAAAGGCCGTTGGAATCGTATGAGAATGTTTTAGAAGGGCCACCGTGGAGGAAAAACATCACAAGCCGTATTATACCTGTGATTATACCGCTGAGATGGTGTCAAACATGTTGGGTTGGATATTTTGCAAATAGCTAAGGAGGAAGGACGTACATTGATCCCATTCCGAACGTGATAATCAGCCCCACTCTCTTGGTCTTCCTTGCATGCAGCTTCCAGATCGCGTGAGCTGGGATTACGAGTATCGCCACATCTGTTAGTATATTTGGGAAACTGACTGCAATATATGCCGCAGTGAAATTGCCACATCTTTCCTTCGGATCGTAATGCCATGGATAATCAACATGGGGCCTGCAAAGGAAAAGTGCAACGAAGAGAGCCCCAAGCCAGTTGAGGATAATTATAGTCGTGGTAGCTTTGGTAGCGAGTTGATAGCGAGAAGCGGCAAAAATACGGTGCAGGAGGCAGAGGACTGCGAGTTTGGGGAGCATGACGGCAACGGGATAGATATATTGTATTGAGCCTTGAAGTCTTTGGTAGCGGGCCAGTGCAGGCCAGTCGCCAGCAATATGTCGGCCCAGCCGGGCATGAACTATCATTACTTTTAGAATTAGCGGGCTTTGAGAAGGAATTCTTTGAAGGTAGATTGGCATACTCAAGACACAGGCGACAAGACCTATGTTGACGAAGTAAGCAGGCAACATGAGATATATATCCCAGCCTTTCACAGTTTTGCTTAGGATCCGTGAGTAGAAATATAAAATTATGGAAATTGTTTCGAGGACGGTCAAGGCAATGGCGAAGTTAAAGAGGTCCGGTCCCCTGGACTGATTGCGCCATTCTACGGTCCTGTAGTATGGATCATTGGAATCATCCGAAAGAGGGCCCATACTGGTATTTGTAGCCCTACGTGTAAAAGGCGCAAGCGACGTGATGGCCGTACGGCAGGTTATCTAGAGGTATGGATACTCCCGGTCACGCTCGAATCGCGATACTGGTGGAATTCTTTTCAGCAGGCATCCTACTGTTTGCGTGGGATGAAATGCCCGTATGTATGAGTGGCGTCGACAACGTATACCAAGGATTTTAGTGGGAATGACGACGCAGAAGATATGACTGACGTCTAGCTCGGCCCTTCTGTGCGTAGCGAAAGCAGCCAACCACGAACGAGCTAATGCAATCTAGTATAGCGATTCACATAGCTTCATATAAGCACTAGCTCAAATTTCCACCCAGAGAATCGTCTGCCTTGTCATCAACAGCGTCGAGAGTCGTTAATGTGTGAAGGCCCGTACGCTCGCCTCGTGAGCGTCGTCCTGCTCCCAACATTCCGTCAGACTTTCGCCAGAAAGAAGGACGACATGTAGATGACGATCCCAGCCTTTTCAATGCAGACGCGGAACGGCAGACGTGCGCGTTGAAACACTAGACCGTTCTCGCGGGCTGCGATTCAAGCATATGGTTGGCGCGCATGTGCCAGTTTTTGGCACTAATTCTTCTTCACTGCGCTAGTGGAGAATAGTAACTCGATACGGTGAGGACACTTATACGAGAGTCAGGTCGGAGCGATCTCAATGCCTTAAGTTGGTCCTCAATGCTAATACCTAATGGTACTAAGCATTTCAAGTCCTAATCTGTGTTAGTGCCTTACAATCGAAGTGGTGTAGGCACGCAACATGACTACTTTTGGATTATACTGTACACTAGCTTCTACGAAAAGCCGACTCTATGACCCTCTTGAGATCATCAACGGAACTCGTAGGATGATCCACGGTCATACGGAAGTGCCCCTTATCTATACCCTGAACTCACATTCAACAGCCCAAAGTAATTGCGCAACAATCGAGGAGCACCGCATGTAACTATGCAATTCAAGGTTATCGTCCACCTTTGAACTTTGGATTCAAGTGCACAGGCCTGGGCTAGGTAAAATCCGCCAGATCCAAAACTATCACCATCGAAAATCCAGCAGCTAATCATCTGAGATAAATGTGAAACGTTGTCTTTATCGAAGCCACCCAAAATATAACCCAAGACCAGAATGTACGACCAAGAAGAGTCATCGTCCGCTTCAGCTGGTACGCCGTGCCATAGGTGAATGATGCTACTGGTCTCATGGTATGATAGAAGAACCACACGAGTACAATTGTCTCTCCAGCCTGCATCGTCATGATCTATATGACATGATATTCCTAGCATCCCAAAGAACCCAATGACACTGATATTTTTGTAGCCGTCAGCGTGAATCTTAAGCATCCTACATGGATCTACAAGGCTGCCGTCGAAGATCTCAATCTTCTGCTGGGATGCATTTAATTTGATTCCTCCAGCCATGTAAAGTATATCTGTCTGCAAACGAGCGAGAGATATGTTGAACAGCTTTGCGAACTCCACCTGCCATTGGTTGGTTGCTAGGGGAAGTACCAAACTGTTCACGACGACTTTCGACGCTGCATCGAGCTACTGCGATTAGGCAAACCTGACAGAACTTACAGTGTCAGAAAACTCCAGCGCGAGTCCAAGTACTCGCAATGCCGTGAGACTGGAATTGGAGTATGGCAGCATCTTACTACCCTCCAAGGTCGTTGAGGTGATGTTCCAGGAGTCCTTGAAGTTCAAGTCGTAAAGCCGGTCATTGATCACATACCATTCCCGGCTCTTCTTTCGATCTCGAATGTACTTCTTGCAGGTGCAACCCAACACAGTACGGTTAGCCCACAGGTCTAGCCAGCGAGGTTGAATTTGCCATGGCCTTTTGTATGGGTAGGTTGCAGGGAATATTGGATCATTGCTCTGAGCCGAGAATTCGAGTGCTTTATCATCGATGTAGAAGAGCGAGGTTGCAGCGTGACTAGGGATCATGCGCTTATGTAACTGACCAATAAAGGCATACGTAAATTGACTGGTGGGGTTTTGGCTTATCCTTGGTGTGAATAAGACTTTGCATTCTATCGAATAGAAGAAGGACTTACAAGACGTGGAAATTTTGCAATGCGTCATAGTCCCATTTCGGCCGCCACTTTGTTTCTTGTATTGAAAGGTATCGATCCGTAATGTGAGGTCCCCTATCGTCATACAAATACTTGAATTAAACCTTTCTGTCGTTTACGATCGTATGAGAAACGAAAGAGTCATTCGTGATGACTGGAGCGCAATTTGTGAGACGACGAAACTCAAAACTATCGTCTGTATTGATACCTAAGACCTTCGCATCCAGACATCCAGTATCCAGCGTTAATGCACTTTGTTCGCCGCCCTTACACATTGTTCGATCTGGGAACGGACATTGGGTATTCGATGATGATGTGTATTGGATATGTGATGTTAGCACACCCCGAAACGGGAGCACCGACCCGTGCCCTGAGTAGCACGTTTGTTCGAATTTGAGTGCCAATTCAAACATATCGCCCCAGAACCCCGGCCTAATACTCGAAGTGTTCAAGCTCCAATCATCATCCCAATAAAATACAGAGTAAGCACAGCTTCCCTGTCTGATCACGGCTGCTGAATCGCCTATGATGAAGCTGCTAGAAAGCGCCGTAATCTGAAGCCCTAGGTATGTTGCAAACAATAGAATCATGATTGTAAAGATTGAAGCAAAAGCTCGAGGATCATCCCTTAGATTCTGTAACACCTCTAGGATCCTATTACCTCTAGTAATACCCGATTCAAGGGACAGCCGTGACATAGCCAGATGTCGTCGCGCCAGTCGGGACACTGCATCTTCTGACGTAATAGAAGCTTGCAAGGTCTCTTGAAGGCCCGATAAGAGTCTCGGGTCCTGTTGCTGTTCATCAGGGATATCTCGATGGGCTAACGGCAGCGGCGACTCATTTGTCGATAAGATAGAAGGTCGGCTCGTCAATAGATATGCTAGCCCTTCAAGAAAGTATCGAAGGCGTCGACATATAAAAACCAATTGATAAGACGTATGGAAGTTCGTCCAAGCATTAGCTAGGGCTGAAAGCAGCCATTTGAACACCATATACAGGCGGGGTAAAGCTAGTGTGAGCATTATTGCCATTGCGTTACTGATGATTGTAGCCGTCCTTTCTGGAACGAGGTATTTATAGGCTAATCAAACTTCAGCCCCGGTAGTTTCACGAGGTCAAACCGTACCTTGTAGACCCTCATGACTATAGTCAATCCACAAACCCTGCTTTATGTTGTGCATATCCATGTTCAATTAGTTACAGCGCTTAGTCTCCCCCTTGGGAGGGTTGATGAATCTAATATGACCGGACTTGTTGTTGGCCTCTGGAAGTAGACGTAATCAAAGCCGCTTTGATTTGGCGGCGACAGGTCGAGGACTTGAGTGACTGTGTGCTATTAAAGCTAACGAACACGTAATCCTTGTAACCTCATCGTGAGATCGAAAAAATTGCACAGCCCCTTGGCACAGCAGGTTTCGACGCGTCAACCGTGCCATTTTCACAATGTCGCAGCCTCGAACTCTTCGGCTGTCTCGAGCTCGCATGTTTTGAACAGCCTTGTGCTCGGATGTCAGAATGTTTCAAAAGAATATGCATAAGGTAGTATCTCGCAAGCCTTCTTCCAGGTTGTCGAAAGTCTGCTTCTAATACTTCTCAGAGCAAAAGAGTCACATTTGACAATGAATGCGAGGCGAGATGCGTATCTTGGCATTTACCTGGGATAGGATTCGACGACGTGATTCCTCATACCATTAGGAGCACCAGGTGTGGACTGCGCCGTACGGGACAGCATGCGCGTCATATAAATGGAGCTGTTCGTCAAGCGGAATGCATGCGGCAGAGCCATCTTGACACAGATCTACCCTCAAACGACCGAGAATGTTAACCTTCAAAGCAATCGAACTGCTGTGCATATTTGATGGGTCCATGCTGCGCACGCCGTTGTTGGTCGATCACAATAAATCTAGCTGACATGCATCTTCCCTTATCCAGCATGCAATCAGCATTTTCTTACATGCAGTCAACTTTATCGTATACTGTTTTAGCCTCATTTTATATGCACTCAAGGCCAAATTGTTATAAGTGAAATGACGTAGGGAGTGTCCAAGGCCTTGACGTCAGTGGCAAGAGTGAAGAGGCACAATCATATTCGACCCCCGCACTCGGTGGTTGGGCAACATGTAAACATATTTGCAAGGAGTGGCGTAGATAGGCACGATCGCGTTATTGGGGGGGTCACCAATGGCACATGAGATTACATGTCGCGGCTGAAGGTCCAAGCATCCGAATCCGAAACACCTTGGATCGTCGTAAGGCTTTCAAGTACCATCACCTCCTGTAATGAACTGGGTACTGTCGCAAACTCACCTGCGCAGGATCCTGGTTTTACCAACACGACAATTGTTTCCTTTGCAAAACAAGAATTATTTTATGCAACTAGAGGCTCTCATCACATTTCGCCACCCTGTCGAGGCACGGTGACAAGCTGACGACGAGGCCTCCAGCAACGCGACTTCATCTATTCGTTGCTTGTGCTAAGGTGCTTCCACATATTGTCGAGCTATACTGCGGTTATCAGACTTCTCACCCCAATACTCTGCGAAGCGCTGCTGGAACGCTGATTGGCGAGCTCTTGCAGAAAGTACGGTTGGGATGAATGAAAAGCTGATTGCGCCGCGATGAAATGGGTGCTTAGGGTGATACTCGCTCGCTGTCGGCCTTGTTCTTGAGTGCTATCAATGCTCGAAAAAACACGTGCGCAGAAGAGCTTCAGATCATAGAGATCTGAGAATGATAAAATGAGTGCATTCTTCCGCGGGCTGTCACCTTTCTCTAGTACGTTCAAATTATGTTCCTTTGTGCCCCAATGCTATTCCAAGGGTGTTACTTCGGCACACAAGCTCCCTTACATTGTGGTTCCCACAATTGACAAACCTTGCCGTTGGCATTCTCGCATTTAAAACCCTTCTTGCAAGGCTTATACCCATATCCTCCTCCACAAGGCTGCGGTGTCGGGGTTGGCTTCGTCGTGGACGTGCCGGTCTTGAAACATCTACCCTGACATTCCTCGGTCTGATAGCAGTAGACCCCAGGCGCTTCATTCTCACATCCAATATCAGTCCTGATACCGTTTGAACCAGTCCCAATAGTGCAAGCCTTTGTAGGGCAAGGTGTGCCGCAAGGGTTCGTGATAGTGCCTGTGGATGAGATGGGGCCGGTGTAAGTTCCAGGAGGTAGGGAGGTGGAAGTATATGGACCAGCGGGCGTGAAGCATAACCCTCCGCAGTTGGCGATGGGAAAACAGCTAGAGGATGCAGGGCAGTCGTTGGCAGGGCCAGAATTGGGTGGGACGTAGCAGCTAGGCTGGTTGACGAGAGCCATGCCTGGCGTAAGGATGAGGGCAGCTGAGAGGATGCGAAAGATCGACATGTGTGCGATTTTTGTTGGAGAGACTGTGACGGTGATAGACTTTGCTTGCAATGAAGGATGCAGAATTTGATAGCATGGGGAGTCCTTCTTTATACCCGAATCCCATGCAATACCATTCTGGGGCTTAGAACAGGGTCCCGACTAAGCTCGTATTCATTAGCATGTGTGGAAAGCGTTTAGAATCCGCGATAGGGCGATACGACAGACTGCAGGGGATTTAACGAAAGTCGATCAGCCCATGTTCTGCACGTCAGCAGTGTTGGGCGAATGATGATCCGCTCCCGCCCTCCATCAAACATCGAAAAGGTCGGAGCCAATGCACGAGCTCCTATCTTAGCTAAAATATTTGCTCCCGAGCGGGGTGTGACTTGCCAATTACTCTGCCCATCAAGTAATCATCTGATCGTTTCCTCGCATGACTTAAGTCTGTGATATACTCATGCCACCTGCACTTGAGCGCACACGGTGAGATTTCGTAAAGCAGGCAGCATTCATTAGCCAGCCTAGTCTCCTGCACGTTCGTAATACAGAGTTGATGAGCTGCAGACGGTCGTAAAAAAAATTGGTTGGTTGGCGAATACCACACCTTCGCCGGAGGATCCAATCCAGACGCTAGGTCGTGCTGGAGGTTGCCAATACTCAACTTCTTCTGGGCGTATTCCAAGGCATATGGACTGACCAGTTGACTTCGGCCTGAGGCTTCATTTACCCTTTGCAGCGTGTCCCTCTGATGTTCTCGACGAGGCGGGCGTCAACCTACATATATGTTTTCTCCCATAAGGACTGAACTTCAGCACCTTGATTGGTCTCTGCATGAAGCCCACCTCAACGCTTGTAGCAGATGACGATCTCTCATTCCGCTCCCGAACGTTTGTGTCAATGCGTGACTGCACATCATAGTCTGCTCTTCCTCAAGCTGCTGGGAATAAGTGTGTCGAGAGGGGGATTCATTCTCTTCAACGCGAAATGCTGGAAGTAGTATGGTAATCCTTCCCAGATCTCGTATCCGGCACCCGGAGTTTGGTCCACTTTTCATGTAGAAGGCAAGTACGGAATACTAAAGCGATGGGTGTTGACAGCCTGCGCACTGCAAGTCAAAGCCAAGTCACCGAAGGCCGTGACGGGATAGAAGGGAAAGAGAATTGTCTTGCTACTGATATCAGGGACGTGCAACGAGGTCGGGATACGATTAAAGTCGTAGAAGTGGCGGTTGCATCCACCATGACTTGCAGGATTGATTTCAACACGTCTTCACGAGGCAATGGTTTGGGCGTAGATGATAGAATAAAGACACTCGATTTCTCCAGCTTAAGGGAACGCCGCACCGATAGCCCGGTCAAATTTATGTCCGTTCATAGCAATATCAGTGGTCGTTCTCCCACGGTAGCTTCTCCAAAGGCCGTGGCTACCATCATGCTGCATCGAATTTGACCTAGCAATGTCGTGTGGCTCTCGATAGATTTGATATGTTTCTTTTTTGAATATATTTCCACCTTCCATATTTTCAGTCACTGCCTTGTTTATACTCATGCTACTCAAGCTGTCCACGTTTTTGAATGGCTAAACTTGGCCAAAGCCACTGCATTTTTGTGAGTCCCTGATTCTTTCGATCCAATGTCCCCTCTATCTCCCAAATTTAGGGTCCCCTTCATATATCAACATATACGATCTATTATCCGGAAGTCTCCTCCCCTCAGTACCATTGACGCTCGAAGAGCTATCGTCATGTTTGCGCTGCTCTTTCTCCGCCCATCCGCAATTGATCGATCAGCATGCCTGCTAAACGCTCTCTTCCCATGCGTTGAATGGTCTTCGCCCTTCTTGTTCGCCTGCAGCTAGCCCTTTTTCTAGGGTTCTCCCGGCGTGACCTCTGAAGAGGTTTTATGAGTGTACTGGGAAAGTAACCATCGCAGGCCATCCCGCCAGAGCTCCAGTTCTAGCTCTTTCGTAGTGACAGTGCATGTAGATTGGAGCATCTGTCATTGACATGGCGTTGTTCGATAGGGATGGGTTTGATTGCGCAATAAGCAAGAATCGAAGGCTGTGTAGGAGGTAGAGCCGGGTACTCTGGGCTCTCGAAGGTAAACTCTTCTGGCGAGACTATTCCTGACACGGGATGCGAGGTCATTCTGGCACGAGACCATCTCACCATCTGCAAGCGCGCTCTGTCAACGAGAGGGTTGAGTGGGAGAGAGAGTTCGCTCGATCGCTGGGCAAAAGAATTTTCAGCCGGAGCCGGGCAGCACTGGTGGAAGGAAGCATTTTGCTTGGCAAACACTCATCTCCGGGCAGTCGGCATCTCCCTCCTTCGGCAATTGAAATTCGACTTCTTTTGAACCGCTTGTCTAACGATTCGTAAGGCACGACAGTGTTGTCAGCTGCAATTTTGTGAAACTAGATACTCAGGCCAGCATGTGCCCTACAGCCAATACCCAGTGTTGTTGGGGCAGTGCCAGACTTTGGAGGTCCCTTCCGTCAGCCCCAGCCTCAATCCCGGATCCTTGGGACCAACAGTGCAATTTCCTATAGCTGAAACATCAGCGTCTTAGTGATATATCATATTGTCGTCCCTCCAGATCAGCTTTGCTCCTGAATGCTCAAAGAGGGAGAGGAAAGGCAACATTTGTGTACAATGGCATCCTATTTGGATTACAGCGATGAGCAATCTCCACCTCCTCCCTACACGGCTCCATCGACTACCTACTCGCGCTTGAATGGCGCTCCGCCAGTGACCTATCATGTAGCCCCTCAGCAGCAAGGCTACCCGCATCATCAGACGCACGAATACTCAGCGTATCAGCCCGCCTATGGCAACGCAAAACGCATCGCCCAACAGTTTGGAAGCCCCTCTCTCGAGGTCCAGCATATTACACAGCCAGCTCACCCCAGTCCGCATCAGTCCATTCGATATGATCCGAATCATTCGCCCAGTCTGACTCCCCAACTTTCACCTCGCGTTTCCCCTGTTCCTGGTCTCAGGCCTCAATACTCACCCCAGTACTCTCCAAACCCGGGTCCAAGGATATCTCCATATGCATCTCCTTCTCTTGCGCCTCAGATCAATCCAAACCACGTGCCGTCTCTGGTACCCCAGCAAACTCAAGTCCCTCAAGAGTTGGTGCTCCACTATCAACGCACCTCCACCAGCAGCGGTGAGATTCTTGGCCCAGACAAGCGCGCAGTAATGTACACCTGCCGCACTCATCATTGGTCCAAACCTCATATGACGCTCCATACGCCTAATGGCCAAGGAATCGGTTCCATGACTATGCACTCATTGAGCACCAGAATCGACCTGGTCCTCCACAACCAACCATTAACACTGGAAGCCAATGGCATGTTCCGCTCTGGCTATCATTTCACCTCTCGAGCAGGCAACGGGACCTTGAAATGGAAGAATGACGGTCTTAGTGGAAGCGCGAAGGTCATGCTGAACAATTGGGAACAGGCTGTGGCGAGGTTCAAGGTGAGGACGTTTAGTCTGAAAAGTGAGGGGGAAATCACAATCTTGCAGGACGGGTTGAAGCATGGACCAGCATTAGAGGAGTTGTTGCTGAGTTTGTTGACGGAGCTTTATGTCGATAGCGTAACTGCTGCTGCTGGTGTTGCAGGCGCAGCGGCTGGTTCCTGAGTATCTTTTGGGGATGGCTAGGAGTATCCACTTTCGAAGGCCAGCGTTATGATTATTACCGTTGCGTTAGTAGTTGAACTTCAACGATCGAGAGTTATTTTACGGGACAGGATGATAGCCCCACCTCTGTACGGCATTCTAACAGGGTTCCTCTGCAGAGCAGAAACATAGCACAGAAGTCCGAGCATTCCCTAGAAGGCACCATTGTGAACGCAGCTTGCCGGCGCCCTTCTAGCGCCAGCATCCGCGCGAATCGTTCTCTCTGCGAAACACAGAATCATAATCACTATTCCTTCACCAATCTAACATACTTCATTCACCAATTAGCTAACAGCGTCTTGCTAATATTATCGCCCCGCGTTTATGCATTGGAGAATATCTTTGTGGTAGTATGTGAATTGTCATGGCTTCTACAACGCCCCACAAGAAAGCGCTGATCTTGCGCACGCCCCAACTCGTATTGCGCGCCGCTCACGAAAGCGACCTTAACGCTTTCCACGAAATATTCAGCAACGACGATGTCATGCGCTATTGGTAAGATCACTTTCCACACCGGACACTACGTATCTGAGCCTCATAGGTCAACGCCACCACATACCGAGTTGAAGCAGACTCAAGAATATCTAACCAACATGATAGCATCTCCAACAAATGGCGTTCTAGACTTTGTGCTTGTACTGCCTTCAAGCTATGAGGATCGGCATGCTGGTCGTGTCATTGGGAAGGCAGGCATATGGTCCTCCACAGCCAATGAGATCGGATTCATGCTCAACCGCAAATATTGGGGCGAGGGTTACATGATCGAGGTTCTGCATACGCTGCTACCGCATCTCTGGCAGGAAGGTGTTGAGAAGATCGTTGCCGATGTGGACCCAAGGAACGTGGGTAGCATTGGCATTCTGAAGAAGTTTGGGTTCGTTAAAGTACGCTACGAAAAGAACACCGTTGAAACTCATCTCGGCTGGTGTGATAGCCTTTATCTGGAGTTACAAAGACCGCAAGAGGACTAAGTGCGAATAAAATCAAGCTTTGGCAAGGGACGTTTACGCATGTCATTCAACGTCCACCTTTTGGATGACCTAGCTTTGCTCGAAGGTTGAGTCGATGCGTTCTCATAAACAATGCAATAATCACAGTAATTGATACTTGAAGCAAGTATTTACAATCCTAAAGCATACAGAGATCGTCTATTCGGCATCTAGCGGTGCAACAGGTGCAACATCATCGACCTGAATGCCACCCCTCTTCTTCTCATCAGCATCATAAAAAGGCAGCCTCCAGCCCCCTTCCGAAGCAGGTGTCGCAAGCCAAAGTCTCATCAGATGCCGCCGCGGATGTGGTGGTAGATGGTCTTTGTATTCAGTTCGTGAATGCAGGACATGGGAGTTGGAGACGAATTGAATATCGCCAACATCGAGGACCATGTGGAGAGCTAACTTCCTGCAAGTCTGCTCCAGCACTTCAATCGCAGTCTGCTGTTCAGGCGACAATGGCGGAATGGTTCCAACGTCTGAGAAACGGTTTAAGGACCGGACGAAGTACGGGTCAAATCTATGAATCCGTCAGTCAATATTGGCCACAGTCTCGTCACGGCACATTCATGAGCAAACAGCGGATGAACTCACTTGCAGTACACTCGCCTTTGTGACCCGTCTTCGCAAGGCTTTTGCTCCAAATAGAATACGCTCGTTTTGATATACGGCTCCTCACCCTGACTGACCTCGCCCTTCCGATCGAAATACCAGATCGGCTTTGTCAATGTCTCCAGCACATCCGGTCGGTTTTGTCTCAATTCATTATACACCGCATGACTCGAGCAGATATCAGACTCTCCGCCCTCCAACGCTTTTGCAACACACAGTAGTCCGACGATATCGCAGTCATCGGCATGAAAATACTGCCGCGCATTGGTGCGATAGATGCGGACTTTGTTGATCTGGGTCGCGTCTTCACCCAAGTCCTTCACATGACCTAGAACGTGGCCTTTGCCGTTCTGACTCACGAAGTAGCCGAGATGAGAGCCCAATCCCATGTATGCGACGGCAGACTTGTGATTTCCCCATTCTTGCACCGGAAAGCCTTTAAAGAGGATGAAGCCTTTGCCGTCCAGAAGATCATTGCGGAGTGATGAGAGTAGAGATGATGACTCTGGCAATGGGAAGTCTGCCTTGCTGATGCCTGTAAGAGGTGTTTTCGCTGCGATAAAAGCGTCAGCGGCAGTGCTGAGCTCAGAGATCTCATCTTGAGTAAAGATGTGAATCCAGGATTCTGGCTTGTGTTCGAAGTCTGCTCGTCGCCATACTGTCGGGCCGGTGATATGCTCAGGAAAGGCAGAGTAAGGTTCTAATTCTGAGTAGATTGGGGGATGTTGTCCTGAGGTCTTGATCCCATCAGGAAAGATGGATCGTGAGGCAAGGTCTTTGCTGTGGCCCAATGGGTTGTCACTCTGGTTAGGCCTGCGAACATTTGCCATATTTACTCTGGAATAGTAGACGAACGGCAACGATGATATGAGAATGCTCCAACTGCATGAGCGTTGTTGTCCATGTTGATTCCAATAAGTGGCTTACGTCATCATGCATCATCTGCATGGCGTGATCGCGGCTAGAATTGCACTTTGGCAACTCTGAAGGGACCTTCTGCATCCTGCCGCATTCTTGAACTCATAGTGGGTTTCAGGTGTGTGGAGTAATTTTCAGCCTAGATCAAGGCTTTGCATGTGCCCAGATATGAGTAGCCCGCGGCAAAAGATACAGAACTAGGTTGGGACACTGTAGGCCAGGTAGAACTGCTGGATACAACAATACTTCATAGCGGAGTCGTGACGACCAGATGTTGGACTGTGTTGCATAGACGAATACTCTCAAAGATTGTCTCGAGAGTCCTCAATTCACCGCTGGAAAGAAGGTGTGGCAGTCTTTTTCGAGGATTTCAATCTGCTGATAATGCAGAGACGCATCCACGCCGCCGTAAAGAAGGAATGCTCCTCGTGATCAAGGACAATAGTCAAACATAGGCTCAGTGTATCAGCTGTGACATATACTAGTATAAGCCTCCTTCAAGCCGATCAAGTGTGCCTGACAGACCTGGGGCCAGCGGGGGATGATAGATCTGGCATACGCAGGAAAGTCGTATAGTATTGTCGCACGTCGATAGCGTCTCGACCTGAGGAAATTTTGGATACAATGAAGCTTTGCTGAGCAGGTCAAATGCGTTCCCACCTCTGGCTATTAGCGCGACTTACCTTAAATACTCGATGTCTAAGATCGCAACGATCCTAGAAGATGTCCGCCTGATGATAGATTTACTTTTCTAAGCTCTTAGGGCTCAAACGGATAAATATATCGGAAGAAAGCAGGTCCCTAACATAGCTTCTTTAGTATAATTACTAATAAATTTAAAACCTTTAATATAAATTGTATAGTTTTATAGTCTTTAAATTAGTTATATTTTTATTATAAAGGCTATTAAAATAAGATATAAATAATATAATAAATTCTTAGAGTTTAAAATTTATTTAATGATATATACGCTTCGGAATAGGTCGGGTTATAGCTAGGTCGGGTTGGGTTAAGAATCGATAGGTCGGGTTAGGTCGGGTTATTTTCCTAGGTTAACCTATTCAATTTTATTTCAAATTTTTTATTAATTTTTCTATTAATCCTTCTATTAATCAAAAGATTTTTTTTCTCAAAAAAATAATATTAAAATTATACTAAATTATACTAAAAATATATTAAAAATATACTAAAAATAGTATCTAGTTTAACCTAGGGAAAAATAGGTTGGGTTGGGTTAGGTCGGGTCGGATTAAAAAGTCTATAATCCAACCTAACCTAGTAAACCGACCCAATCTAGCCCAACTTTTACTAGGTTAAACCTATAACGGTCGTTTGCCTTGCAATAGCTGTGGAACGGTGGGGTTCGCTTGGCAGGTAGTAATAAGCCTCGTGCATAACTATAGCGGGGCGCGGTATATTAACTTAGCTATAAAAGAAATATATAACTTATTTTAAAAAGCTTTATTAAAAGTATTTAATAATAAATATATTAATTACTAAAAAGCAGTTCTATTTAAAGTAGAAAAGAGCAATATCTATATATTTAATAAATACTTGCGATACTCGCGCCGCTTGCGCTGTTTATAGGTAGTAACCTAGCGAGCACCGCGAAATCCGCGAGTAGACTATAGTTAGTTTATTTATTAAACCAATCTATAACCTGTCCTTTATCGCCGAGCAGCCCTATGCAGCCTAGGGCGTAATAAAACCAACCTATTCCGAAGCGTAATTCTATATATAAAATTATTATTTATATTAATACGCTTCGGAATAGGTTGGGTTAGGTCGGATTAGAGAATAGATAAACCAACCTAAGCTAGATTGAGTTATAGCTAGGTCGGATTAAATTAAAAATCGATAGATCGGGTTAGATTAGGTTATTTTCCTGGATTGAACAAAAAAAATTTTTTTTTTATTTTTCTATTAATCTTTTTATTAATTAAAAGATTTTTTTTTTTTTAAAATAATATTAAAATTATACTAAATTATACTATAAATATACTAAAAATATATTAAAAATAGTATCTAGTTTAATCTAGAAAAAGATAGATTAGGTTAAGTTAAAAATAAGTTAAGTCGAGTCGGATTAAAAAGTCTATAATCTAATCTAATTTAGCAAACCAACTCGATTTAGTGTAATTTTTACTAGATTGAACTAACTTATTCCGAAGCGTATATATTAATATAATATTATATTAATTTAAAGTTACTAAATAGTCTTTTTTATATTACGAAAATATTTTTTTATTATTTTATTTAGTTTCTTATATATTATATTTAAATAAAATTACTAGACTTTAATTTTATTAATATATATTAATATTATAAAATATTATCTTTAATACTAAGCTTTTGATTTTTTAAAAGAATTTTATAATATATTAGCTTAATATATAATCTAATAGAATAAAAAATATTTTATTAATTTTTATTATTCTTATTAAACTTTATTAAATAAACTTTATATAATAACTTTTGTAGATTTATAACTAATTTCTAATATAAATTAATATTTAAAATAATAATAATACGTAGCTCTATATAAATAAAATAAAAAGTATAACTTTCTTTTTTTCTATAACTAAAATAAACAAAGAATTATTTAACTATCTCCGTTTCGCTAATTAAAATATTAGATTTTAGTCTAAAGAATATATGCTTTGTATCAACTATATTTGTAGACATTACTTGGTCACCTGCGCAGCCTTTGAGGTGTAAGTGTTCACAGAAGTTGGCATCCAGGGAAGAATATTCTGCCGCTCCGAACCTCGGGTGACGTCGTTCTCCATGCGTGCAATCGTCCCCCTTCTCTCAAAACAGCAAAGTAGTCGTCAATACTGTTCAGACTGGCCGCTAACTTGCATTCATACTGCGAGAAGACCATCTGTATAGTCATCACGACGTGCAATAGGGAATCCGCGATTGAGAAGCTACTTCTCTGAACACTACTTTCGCTCTTGGTAGTCGACTCGCTGAAGCCTGATCCGCTACAAGTCTGGGTAATGATTGTGTGGAGTGAAATAAGTAGTGCGAGGTTTTATGATAATCTGTGGCCTGACGGGAGTCCGGGATTGCAAGATTAGCGAGAATGGTTCTTGCCTGACTCTGGCATCTGATGATGAGATTAACGGTGACAGACTCGACGTGGATAGCATGGAAGCACATCCAAAGAACGACTTGGTGGCTAAATCTCGTGCAGAAAATGCGTTCTTTAAATTTCATTCGTATGTAAAAGTGGGCTAGAAGCGTCACAACTTAGCTTGCCATGCCCTTGGTTTGAGATCAGTCAAGAAGGGATAATTCTAAAGACGTGATGATCTAAATCAAGCGAATTTGGCTCATTATCAGCCTTGTTGGCTGAGTCATTGGTAGGTCAAAATCTGAGATTTTGAGGTCCTTGCTTCGGGATCGACAGAAGCCCGGACAGGAATTGTGCATAGGGGTAATCTTTTGCATTGCCCTTGCATTCCTCCTTGCTAAGTATGTACGTGAACCTCATATCAGCTTAGCAGCCTTAGTCAATAAGGAGTCCAAACCATGATGTAAGGCTCGTATGGAGGAGGTTTTGCAGACCAACGCCAAAGAAGATCATGTACACAAGGCTGACAAGACTCTGTTTCAAGAAGCGCAGTCCGGGCATGCTATTGGCAGATGTCCTCTTTGCTATCTGAACACCTTAGTCTACCGTCAACATGTAGCTGTGTTTCCTTAGTGCAGTTATCGGCAGTCGATTGCCTTGAAAACCAGATCCACACGACGAATCATCTCACATGAGTGTCGAACACATGGAGAGACATTTCAAGCTGCCTCTATTACTCAGAGGGTAAGGCAGCCCGCGATAGACTGTATATCAGTAAGCATCTGACCGCTTAAAGTTGAGCATACTTCTCATCTCTTCATGTCCAGCAATCTTGAGTGTTGGTACCACATCGTCTCCTATGTCCAACACTTTGTCATATAATGTCGTATAGGTAATGAGTATCGGTTTGAAACGTTCACAAGACGGTTCAAGCGCGATCATTGTCAATGATTCCCTGTTGCTACTTCATGTTATTAGTATCGTCTCCGACTAAAATAGCTATATCCCGTCTGAGATACTCAGTTTCGCGCTTATATTTGGACAGTCATGTCTCATGCTCAGCGTCCGCTCTACTATTTGTAGAACGTTTCAGAGCAACGTCCTTGCACACGTTAAGCTGTATCGACCCACAAGTTATATTGACTGATCTCCTCGCCGCTTCATCTCCGACTACCAGCAATACTACTAACAAGCATGCGCCACCTCTGGAGAGCCGCTGTCATTGCACAGACGATAGCTCTGGGAGTATCTGGTTTCCCGAGCCCATCGTCTGAACAATATGCAAGCTCAATCTTGGAGCATCGCAGCGATAGCCAAAACACCACTACCATCTCCACCCAAAACGATGTTGCCTCCTTTTGCAGGGCAATCCAGGATACAGCATCCGCAGATACAATCGACATAAGTCGTCGGGACCATCTAGCTCGCGCCATCGACGAGCCCGTTACTCCCAGCTCGGTCGCAGCGCCATCGGCCACAACAGTGACCATTCCACGAGATCCCTGGATAAGCTCCCGCGACAGATATGCCATCCGAATCAGCTTCTACAGCAATCCTCTCGGGTCCAAATTAGAGTATTTCGCATTCATGCAAGCGCTGCAAACATACATCTGCTACACCGTTGGCCGGGGTAAATCGGTAGACTGGATCTGGCCGAACAGGCGACTGTCTTTTACGCATCTTAGCTGGACCGTCACGCTGGATCCGATACAATATCAGCAACAGGCGCCGTTCAATCTGGGGGCTATGATAGATCTCATGCAGATGCTGGCGGAGTGGGGAGGGTTGTTTGGGGATGAGGATTTGCTTCCTTCGGCACAGGTCAATTTGTGGGCGAGTGATGGAGTGTCGGTGGGGAGGGGGGAGATCAGAGCTGGCGTTTGATGAGGGTGTTCCTTCGGATATATAAGATAGCAAGCAAGCAAGCACAGTCAAGAGACCGTGGGAAGCTGATTCTGCTGCTCTCTCACCGTACAATCTTGCCATGGTTTCACCACGATAGTCGTTCGTGTTAATCAACACTCACCCTCTCCCCCTCCTTTCCCCAACCCCCCACCTCCACACTTCCCCCATCCACCCATCTCCTACACTCACTCTGACTATGCCCCCCAAACCTCCCCATACACCCATACGTCAAACTCAAGCTCGAATCACTACTCCAAAAGAAGACACCAATACTATTCGTATCCCCCTTCACCCAAACGCTCGGCTTCCCTTCATTCCTCAAACACCACGCATTGCGATTAACCGCATCATCAATATCGCCCGGCGTCGCTTCGTCAGTCTTTCGAAGGGCATTGTAATCAGGGATGATCTTCTCGGGGAGGAGACGGACGGCGCCGCTTTTATGGGGAAATTGGAGGAGCATGACGATCGCAACGTGGCAAGATCCTGCTTTCATTAGTAAATACCAGCCAATCGGGAGAAGCTACTGTGACGATAGACGAGGAAAGTTTTTTTGTAAGGGAAGATCATACCTTTCACAACCCCCAACGGCACCTGGTGAGTTAAGCGATTCTTCGGCTTCGGCGCGGGCTCCTCGTACCAATACGTCCATCGTCGCTCGGCGCCTACTTGCGGTGTGATGAGCGTGTAGAGCTCTTGCCATGCGGCGAGGCAGTCGTTGTGTCGGAGACGGGAGCCTTCCCATTCTGGGAAGAACATGCTGGGTGTCACGCATGCGGTTTGCTCTTCGGGGTTTGCGGTGGTGTAGTTGAAGATGGTCGGGGAGTCTGCTTGGAATTGGGGTTGGGTAAGGGCGCGAGCAAAAGCGGACAGGAGAGCGAGAAGGGTGCAGGTGATTTGGACTTGATACGTAGCGAGCATGGTGAAACGGGTGAATATGCGGTTGACGCTTGATGGGTTCACACATTCGAGCAAGTTCTTACCAACTTTTGTTGGGGCTGTCTGCTGAATCTTAGCCTATGCTTTTTCCCTGTCGCCGATATAGCCTTTAAACCTACGAGATAAAAGAAGTGTTGACGCTAATCAGGTGTCCTGTTCTAGCATATCAATAGGCAAGGGTTTTGGCGGATATGGTATGTCTATGAATGCACTAAGAATAGGTAGATTTCATACGCGCAAAGACGAAATCACCCCGCCAAGAGGTTTCATATTGAGAACATTGCAATTGTCTATTGTTGAGGAACATGTCGATCACCTCATTTCTGTTTCGTCCCGGCTAATGTCTGGGGAATCGATTGATTCCTCACCAACAGCAACCTAGACTGCGATCCTGACATGGACGGCACATCAGCATGGGCAACTGTAAGTGGTGAATGAATATCAGCAAAGTCACATTAGGGGGGTCCTGTCTCTCCCTGTTTGTTGTTGCATTGAAGCATTAGGTCAAATATAAGGCCTGCAAAGTGATGCCTTTCTCTAGCCAGCTAGCCTTACCCTGGTGGCGACATAGCTCTCACTGAAGCTCCGTCCTCGGTCCCCGCCTGTCATCTGACACATCAACACTCAATTCCTGCAGGCTCTGTCCCTTTAACTCTGCACGGCGAGCGTCTTGATGTAGCTCTGCGGGCCAGAGCTCATCGCTTGCCTTCACTTCGTCCTCTGCAGGATTACTATTAGGTGATTTGCGCTTTTTGCGTCGAAGCAACACGAAAACCACGCCGACAATGATTGCAACTGCGGCAATCCCACCAACAACGCCGCCCGCGATTGCTCCAGTATTTGTAGAAGAGGTTGAAGTGCCAGAAGACGATGAGTTTGAGGACGCCCCAGACACCGATCCAGACGCGTTTGGCTGGCCTGCGGCTTTAGAGGCTATCGAAGTCAGCAGCTTCACATACTTGGCATCACCACCTGGGACTCACATGACGGAGGATTGGGACTCTTGAAGTATTCTGCTAGACTGGGGTTCAGAGACTGCACATAGGATCTGGAATTCAGTCAGCGATGGGCAGACAACCTTAGAATGAAAAACGTACTCTCCAACTTCGCGATAGTGCTGCTTGATAGGATCGGACTGCTCGTATACTGATGGCGAAGCAATGTAACGGTCCTGCCATTTCAAGCTGGTTAGGTTGAAAACTCCCAGTCCTTGTTTGAAAGGGTCGGGGCTTCTAAATTGATCGTAATGTGGATTGCCGTCTTCCCTGGTATTGGGGTCGCCGCCTCCCACAGTAATAATCTGACTCCCACCCACAGATGCACACCGGTGACCATTTCGCGGGCTTCGCGCCTTGTACGGCACCTGAATCCAATGGAAAGATGGCAGAGTCAGGATCCATATATCATCGTATTCTACTGACCTCTCTCCCAGTACCGCTGAACCCCCGTAATAGAAGATTTCAAAGGTCTCACTAGTTGACTCTATGCCAGCCACGCACATGCCGCTCCTTCCAGTAGGATTCTTGCCACTAATCGTTTGGTTGTACCATTTTTGGGCATCAACATCGAAGACAGGGACAAGAAAAGATTCTGGCCATTCGTAGTCTGTGAGTAAGCCACCTAGCGCTAGTATTAGCCCCTTGGGGCCCCATGTGGGCACGAATTGCAGTGCGCCTCCGCTCACTGACTTCAGAAACGGCTCTGTTGAGGTAACGTTTGTGAATGTCAGAGTCCGTAGGTTCAGCTGCACTAATCCTCTCAGGTCCTGGCCCTCAGGATCTTGGCCGTCTAAGAGAAAAGCCGAGTCGGGGCTTTGGGCGTATGAAGCTCGAGTCGGCCGCACAATACCATTCCAAGCATCGGCATTGGATTGTAAGGCTTCGCTCCACTGTCCACCACCTGCGTCATCAAGATCGATTGACCACAGAGATAATGGAGGCTTAGGCAGATTATCTCGATCGAATGTGGATGGGTCACCAGCAAAACCAGTGTAGAGCTTGTCGTCTGGCTGGTAGTACCAAAGAGCGCCTGCATTCAAATACGGTGCGTCGGGTGGTTTGTCAATGGCCTTGATCGTCACCGTAGAATTCTGCCAATCCTTTGACAAGTCAATTGATAATGTAGAGTTTGCTGAACCATAGTCAGCACCTATGGTATTGCGTAGCTCGTTCGTCTATAGTACCTACCAATCAAAAATTGCGGCTCGTCATTGTCATCAAGATAAGAGAAATGACCACCATCGATATACAGATAATTGCCGCCAACAGCAACTGTTCCTGATGTTCAGTGATTTTACATGATGTTTAGGATACTGCAGTCCTTACTGGAGTGATGATTACGTCGAAGAAATTTGTCTGCGGTAACAGTGGTTGGATTTTGGCGGGGTTGCAGCCTGGAATGTTTGGAAAACGATTCAAGTGCTGCGCAGACTGCAAGGCATGCAGCCACCAGATGAACGCTTACAGGACTGTGCAGCATCGGAGCGCATGCAACACACTTCGAGAGGTCTTCGAAGGTATACAGACAATGGAAAGGAAGGGTACCTCGCCCTCGAACACGCTGAATCGTGCATCTTCTCAAGTACCTCGCCTCATCTTTCGATAAGGGCTGATCCTCTGGTGCCCAATGGGAAATTGCAGACTTCTGTAAGCGCCCGCGCGATGGATGGATCGTCGGTAGGATGGATGCAAGGAGCTGCCAAGACTTTCAATTGGGTACTCCGCCCTTAGTTCATCGTTTCACATGTTTCTAGACTTTGACCGCACCAGAGCTGAAATTTTCATGGCGGGAAAAGTGAACCATCATATACTCCCTGTGTCGAAGTGCAATTCTGTATGCAGGCGTGAGTGATCTTACAGGGCCAATGACATAAAGACATAAACCATTTGCCGCAACCTAGGGCCGTAGCTTCTGACCCTAATCCTCGCGGACCCCTAAAGATGTCGACATACTTGATACATCTGTAAAGGACGCGGGAGAAGAGGAAATGGGATTATGGGAGGCAGCTACTTTTGAGTTTGGCGCTAGGCAAAATGTTGATCCGGAGGCCGTCTTCAGCGCAAGACTCCGCGCCTGAATTCATATCCACATCTAAATGCACCATCTATCATCTATCAACCAAAGACGTCTCCTCTCAAGTCAGCGCAAGCCACGTGAGCATGAGAGATCGAAACTCTCTCTCAAGACCCATTCTTTTCGGATATGATTTGCCGGCTGTACCTTTCTGCTGATGCTCTCAGCCTGCTTAATCATACACGCCTCGCGCCGACGCGTTGCCTGCTCGCGAAGCTGACTGTGTTCTCCTAGTGCTGTTGGCATCTTCATCAATATGACGTCTCCGACACATCGAGGGTCCATGTCCTCAGGACTCGCAAGATCCCCTCCGAGATTCCTGGGTATGCTTCGACGAAATGCATTGCACATGACAGGATACACTCAAGAGTTATAAGTCAAGATATACTTCATTGTAAATGATGGTTTCATGGGCGTAGACAAACCATAGCATGCGATCCTCTCTCCCTCTTGATCGAAACGAAGCTGCGGACCCTCTTGGATCTGATGGAGGCATGACATAGTCTACATGATGGTATTTGCGAGATGGACTGTGTGCAGCGCCTTGTCAACAACAGTAATGCCTTTCTACACGGTGGCAGATGGCTTGAGAGAATTCCAGTAGCATAGGGGGAAAAGAAGAGGTTGCTTCAAGCATTCCACACAATGGCTGTTGCCCGGGAGAAGAGCAGCTGCGCTACACCTGCTCGTTATAACCATCAAATTGGATCGAGATGCGTAGCACACTCTATACATAGGGACTTGCCTCTCACACATGAAAGCACCCGTCAGAGGTGAAGCGACGGGCTCCTCGAGGGTTGCGCATTCAAGAGTACTACATTTGCGGCCGATCCAAAGTATACGATGCATCAGCCACGAGTGCACCATGTTTAGAGTACCCAGGCTTGCTTATTCTGGATCCCCCGGCCAAGGACTCCAGTCGTAGCTCACTGGGAGGATCTGCCATTGGGTCCCTTTTCCGCGATTGGTCTATAAAGGAACATAATTGCGACCTCAGGTCTTGCAATCTCGCCTACTTCTAAGCTTCTTATTGTTCCATTCACTTCGCGGCAATGAACTTATACAGATCTGGTTACGCCTCCTCGCCAGATCTCCATCTCAGCACAAGCGAAGCTTATTAAACATTGAAACGTCTTGGCGATACTCACTTTGCCAAAAACGTTCCTACCTAGCCTCCGCCACGTCAGATGCGGCGCGGTGATCCGTAAGCCCAACAGACAGATGACATGCGTTACCCCTGAATTACCATGAAGAAAGCGGCATACACTCAATGATGTGTGTTTCAGACTAGATCTTCCATTCCCAAGCCTACGGCACGCAACGGGCGTCACGATCCTTCTGCGTTTCCAACGTGGTATACATAGCCCGCACCGCCCGCTCACTTAGCTTAACGTCAACACAATCCTTCAATCGTTTCTTTCAGCTTGTATATCTTCATCACAGTCTCTCGTTCATCGGCCTGGTGCCGTCAGTGTTGATCGCTTTCACTCTCTTTCCGCGCAATTGTCAACGCTTCGTTCCCATTTCAGTGAAAAACGCTTCAAGATGCCCTCACCGCGTCTCAGTATCACCACCGTCCTCTCCTTCGCCAGCCTCCTAACCCTTGCGGCCTCTCAAGCTGCCTCACCCCAAAGCCCTGACCCTCAACTCGCCGACCTGACCCCTCGCAACAACGAAGGGCCCTACTGCGTGCCCTTCAAGTTCACCTCCGCCGACCCGTCCTTCAGCTGGAAGCGCAATGGCCTGTGCTCCGGCACCACCACCGGTAGCTTCAATGGCGACGAAGCGGACTGCTGCTTCAGCGGCTCCGGGGCCATGTTCGTAGGCCCCTCCGCAAAAGGTCTGGGTGACCACCACTACGGCAACACAATCATCGAATGCACAATCGCACCAGATGCCTCAGGGCAATCTGTCTGCGACATCAGCCTGATCGACGGCTTCAGCCTCCCGGTCGAGTGCGGCGACTTCCCCTCTGGTGACCCGTCCGGTCACGGTACGCCCGAAGCCAAGATTGGCGGGACCAAGGATCTAGGCAAGTTGAATGAGTGCAAGACGCCATGTCAGATGGGAGAGGATTGCACAAGTTGTTTGAATGATGGGCACGGATCAGCTGTAGATAAGTTCTTTACGGATAAGAGGGCGGGCAATTATTGGTTCCAGGATAGTACGGCGGGGAAGAGCACTTTCATTGGAAGGCCGAAGAAGGGGTTTGTGGAGTGTAGGAGTGGGGCTAAGGAGGAGGGAAATGCCAAGAGAAGCGCACATTTGCATACGCATAAGAGAGCGGTTCAGGCTAGGCGGTTGCATCATTTGTTGGGTGGTGTGTCGAAGCATGGTGTCTGATGGTCTGGTAGGTGGGTCAATTTTGGAGATTTCAGGGTCATAGAAAGCGACGGGTGTGTCATGCGGCGTCAGATTCTTATATGGGTACAGGATATTACCGCTTACACGAACGTGTTGAGCTCAAGTGCTATCCGCCTACTGTTTTCTGTGCTCGACTTGTTTCCCGTGATGACTCATGAGTTTTTCAAGCGTCGAGGATCACGGCGATTGAAGCATTCTTACTCTCAGATTTGTACCATCGTTGAAAGAGCCATCTAGCGCCTCTGCGCCAAATGTGGGTATCTCAAGGGCATCTGCTTGTGCAATCTTGCTTACAAGAGATGCAAAAGCTACGCAAAATGAGTCGATGAGCATTGACAGTCCTGAGATAATACCGCAGAGCCATACGGATTAGTTGTACCAATAAACGTGCCTTCTTCGAAATTTTTGAATACATATTTTGCATGGTAAGACCATGCGCTGACAGCTCTGCCCTACAGGAGAGCCTGCAGACCGCACTGACCATCCCCCAATCCAGGTCTCACACTGAGAAATACTCCGTGCTATCTCGACACCTGTCTGTCGCGCCAATCTCAAAATCCCTCCTTGCGCGAGGTATCTCATGCCGCGCTTATGTACCCCAAACAAGCCCAAACGCTCAACCTTCTTCACGTACTGCCGCAGCAGTAAGAGCATACCGATAACAACAATGGCATCTGACAAGTCGTTCAGCATGAGACCGAGAGATAAGAGAGGTGGTAAACTACCACTGTCATTGGATACACGAATCCTTGCAATCGGCCGAAAACCGTTATATGGGAGTGGACTCCCACGTGGGGACAACGTCTGTCACATCTGCATTAGCCATGGCTCGAGCCTCCTTCATTAAATATGCAGCTAGGCTGTTGCTCCACTTCCTACTATTGCTGCACAAATCTGCCTTCACGATATCAACTGGCATCCCCCCAGCACCCCAAACCCCCACCCCCTCCCTCCTCACAAACACCACCAACGACGTCCCCCAATGCTACGACCGCCCCTCCCTCCCCCTCTCCTACGCCGACTGCACGCCCGCCCTCACCGCAATCCACTCCGACCCCGAGTACATCACAAAGCGAGTTTGGGAAGCCAGCCAAGTGGGGGATTACAGGGGCTGGTACGGTGAAGAGGGTCGTTGTATTATTGTCTTGGGGTGTGCGAAGGCGAATGTTGTGGGGAGGTTTGGGCTGTCGAAGGTGGAGCAGCAGGTTGAGCAGATGAGGGTTGATTGTCCGAAGATGGGCGGGAAGGAGTGGATTGGGCCGTGGGGGGGTTGGTATGTGGAGGCTTATCGGCCGGGTGGTGGGGGTGGAAGGGGGGAGAGGTGTGAAGGGGGGTGGTTAGGGATTGGGGGTGATGGTGGGGGAGAGGGTTGGGAGGGGGAGGGGGGGACGGTGATGTGAGATTTGACGTTGGTCGTCGCTAGATTTGTGTAGTTTCATAGCGAAACTTTTGGAGGATCTACTCCAAGATCAGCATGTACACTCCCCGTCTTAACTGTGGTAGACGCTAAGTCCTCCCTATCTCCTGGTCTTTTGGCTCTGGTCAGAGTCAGTTTGCTTCCTTCATCTGAGCCCATATTGATTAACAGAGTGACCCACTGGACATTGATTGACTCCAAGAAACACCTATGAGCATTGGAACTACCGACGCAGTCCTTACTGTATCACAGGCTGGTAGGAAACCAGTAGATGCCGCTGAATACTCTTTGCATGTCGTTCGTCTCTCACTCAGCACTCGTAGTTCCATCCGAGTCATGTAATCATCTCTCATCCCGCAATTGCTCGCCGTAACAAGTATCTATACAGCCAAGATGGACAGGTTGTAGCTAGCTCCATCCCGTGTCCTTCTACTCCCCACCATTAGTTTTCATGGTTGCACCGGACATCATCGCTGTACGGATCAAGTTCTGCTTAGCAAGACCTTATGGAAATTGCTATATAGTTCCTCTGGCCGAAGGAGTCCTCGTAAGCATTATGTCCCATCTCACACGTCTCTCCCCCATCAAAATCATTCTATGACTTTCCTGCATCAAGGTCGTTGTCCGCCTTAGTACTCCATCAATTATGTAATTACAGTTCACATCGTGAACCAATCAGATATTCTAGATCATTATCGCACAGCCCGAATTCTTGCCTTTTTGAACCTGCAGGAGTGACTATCGTCCTATGTCTTCTTGAGGATTGACAACTAACCTACTCAATGGCTTTTCTTTTGTGGTGCATAGGTACAGGATCTGATAGCTTAAGAATTGAGTTGGGCGAACCCAGAGACCATGTTTGGATTTGGCACGGGTGGATTCGTACCATAGTGTCGATAGGACCTGGATTAGAACGTCGAGTGCTATACCTCAAGCTCAATTGAATTGGGTCTGGTGTAGCGCTTGTTGGTAGTTGACATAATTGACTGATACTGTTGGGGAATGGCGACATCCATGCGACATGGATATATCCTCTTGTACTTGCTATCCCGCATGATAAACTCATTGCGCTCATTCTATTGTCCTGCTCTGCCTATGTTTTAAAGTTCTTGTCTTGATTCGAGGAAGTTCTTATTGAAACACAATTGTAAGTCGGGTTTGGAATGCCCGTCCATAGCTAAGCACTTTTCCTGAGCCCTTATTTCTTGCCTAAGTTAAGGCATCATGGTTTTGCATTTCGCCATGTATAGCGGTAGAACTCCTAGGCTATCTTTTCTTCCCTTGATGTTCCAAACCTTGTCGACACTAGAGAGCATACCGCATTCCATGGTACATAAGGAAGCATCTTCGTCAGGCAAAAAGAGCCATTGGCTGATTTGAAACCACTCATAATGGAACGAGAATTTTGATCTGACTTTTTTACGTAACTTGTATACAAAGTCCAGCCTTCGCATAACGCCCTCTTCCAACAATATCTTTTCACATCCAATGAAGACATCTCCTTATGAGCAAAAGACGCCTTAAACGCCATTACACTTTGTAGCTTCTCAGTTTCTTCTTTTTTGATTTATCCGGGTGGCTGCTGCTACCGATTATTCAGGAGGTTTCATTAATACGCGAGGTTGACGACGGTCCATCCACTCTTGGGTTTCGTTCAATATGTGCTTGAGCTTTCTTTCGTCGAAGCCTACTCGGTTCTTAATCGTACGTGTAGTAATGCCTGCATTGCCATACATTTCAGTGTTGGACAGAGCACATTTGACTCCACAGATCCCATTTCCGTTCTTTTTGAGGTATGAATTATAAATCTGCGACGTACGTAGCATTCGAAGCACAGTTTGCCTTACATAGAGTGTAGTGGGTAAACCTTGTGATGTTCAGGACATATGAGCTCAGTTTGTGGCCAGAAGCATCTTTTGGAAGATAGTCGTTGGGACTCTAGGACTCCGTACAATCCACTTTTGCTGACAGGGTACCAATGAACACAGCATCCTTCAGCAGGTTAAGAAATAGTCAACAAGAAAAGAGAAATCTGTACCCTATACTCTTTAAGCATTTCTAGAAGGAATTCATAAAATGATTTTGAAGAACGGAATCTTGGTTGATGCTGCAGTTGCCCCCTCGGCGTCAAAGCCTCCTGAGCCTCTCCCATAGCCCCGAACCAGTGATCATGTCAAAAGCGTTGGATCGATCGAAGCGACGCAAATTGGACTCCACTTCTGAATCCAGTGATGGCCAATTCAGCACGTATCCACCACCCATCTTTCATTCGTGCACTGCCAAGGTATAGCTTGCGTTTTACTATACACAAGTTCTCCTTCCCTAAGCTGATCCTTTAAGTATAAGTTCACGAGGCCCTCAGAGTAGACGAATGCGGAGGTTGCTTCTTTATAAAGCTTCCCCGTCTATTCGTGAGATAAGCGGCATGTCTGACGTATAATACCAATAGAGGAAGGATCCAGGCGCTCGAAGATATGGCAAATAGTCTCGTTCGGGAGCATCATGAGACTTGGTCGAGCTTTGATGGCCAATCCAGCATGTACCCAACACACGGATCCTCAAAGCTTGTATTTCGCCCTTTCAGAGCAAATGCGTCGGCTCCTCTTATCGGTTTATGTTCTCTTTGGATAGCGAATCGTGCTCGACGTGTCCGATCAGCTCAAGAGCCTTTCAGTGACACAACCCACTAGTTCTTTTGAAGTCTGGTTCGCACTCTATACTCATGGGATCCGAATGGGAGGGTTGCAGGATACTGTGGAAGACTGACTGCGCTCGAAGCTGAAATTGTCCTTCCTTTGATGTTGTAACTTCCCTACGCTCTCATGAAAAGAGGTCTTGCAAGTTCTCAGAGGGTAATTTGACCTTTGAAGTGACTCCTACCAAGCGTTTTGTCATATGATGGAGACAATACTTGGATACCTGTGAAAGAGTAATCGTTAACCTCATTTTCGCTGATGGTCTGGGAAGAAGGAACAAGGAAACCGCCTCCCTTGCGAGGGACATGGTGATACTATCGTTGAGTCCAGGCGCGCAAGTCTTGTCACATGATCTAAGAGAGACGTTGTCGTACCTCATTCTCGAGGTGGCGTCGCGGGAAGGGTCCTAGTAGTTGAAACAGGAATCATGAGCGTTGTACACCCAAGTATACGCCGAGTCCCATCTTGAAAGGATGGAAATGCTCTACCAGCATGCAAACGTGCATACAAAGGATAGACCCGTCGTAGAATCACCAGCAGTACACCAGAGAGGAGGAAGACAACCTTCACTGGAGCTGTTTAAAGACCTTGCTATCCAGCTTTCTAGCTTTCTGAATCCCGCGTCTTGATTTCGCTTTAGACCTTTCTTCTAAGTAATGAAAGTTGCTGTCGCAATTGCTGATACCCTCTTGTATCAGCCCCTACAACTGGTGTTGCTGTCGTTGTTGTTGCTGTTCTCGTTGATTGTGGATTAGTAACCCTCGGATTGGTCAATTACGTCCATCGTCACACCTCATGCAGGGAGTCCAGTCACGTTTCGTTCCCTATACCGCCCAGTTGTCATTCCAAACCTGGAAGCATGCGGCGCTTGTCCTTGCAATCTTTGCTACTCGTGTCATCGTCTCTGTTCTTTCCTCTCATACCTCCTCGTCTACCTCTTGCTGGCTTGCTCTGATACAGTATGACTCTGCAGAAAAGTGTCAAAGCCTCTTGAACGATGGCCCTTTGGAGCAGAATGATCTTTACCCCAACTTCGGACATAGTCGCTGTCGCTCAATGTCACAAGCTCACAAGCTCGCAGACATTCTGTCAGCGCCAGGCGAACTCGCAATCTTTAAAACGTAGCCACGTGCAGTCTGTCTCAAGCAGATGATATAATTAGAAAACGTCTAGGCATTGACATGCCTAGAAGACCGCCTCCGGACAAAAACTTCGTCAAGAGCTTGAGAATTGACTATACTAATGATTGGCTCTAGTGCGAAGAATGGTGTCTATTCATGTCTACTTAGGATTAAGAGTCTGGAATTCGAATGGTAGCGACTCGAATAAGATAACCAGCTCCTATCGCACGCACTAAGTCGTAAACTTGAGCCGGCGGAAGACGTTGATGTGGCGTGCTAGACCTCATCGTTATCGGATTTTAACGGAAGCCACAGCACCCGTAGGGCGGGAGCATGTTGTGCACTCTCAAGAGGCAGACGGAGTGGTCCCGTACTTTGCCCTTGTTCGTCCAGCCAACTTGGAAATGGTAGGCAGCGTGCAAAAGCGCGGCGTTGGTCCCTGTTGAAATCTGGTATGTGACGTAACCTTCTTGCCGTGCAACATGTAAGCCAAGCCAGGGTCTTGTCCAATATGTGGGAGTGGCGTTGTGGTTGAAACCGCACAGGTGGGTCTCGCTGTCTGGCCCTAGTGTTCCCTGCGCAGTGCCGATAGTTCTCAAGATTTCCCGTAGCCTCGTTAGTGGCCATCTCGGTACTTGCAGCCAGTGCTGCTTCAAATCTTGCGTTTCCATATCCATACGAAGATGTAAGATCAATATGTCACGGTATGGTGTGGGGCTGTTGCGTTGTTGAATTTGAGCAGACATGCCAATCCTTCACAAAGAGTTCAAAGATCGGCCTCACTCTTGCGGCCAGAGTTATATGAACGATCGTGAAGTTATTTGCTTTCCCTGTGCTATGATAGTGAGAAGCTCTCCTCAGGGGAGCACATCAATGACTTTGGGGTTTTGACCCTTATGCTCGTGCTTCGAGATATGAACGTAGTCTGTGAGCGGTGTCATACCAGAGATTCCTCAAATGCATACGAGTGTCGTCCGCGAGACCTACAAGTCTCTCTGCATCGTTGGCAGGACTCCATATTTATGGTATGATACTCATCGAAACTTCTAGATGATCTGCGTGTTAAAGACTTCGCGGCATGTTCGGCAAATTCACGATTGAGAGAGCGAAACGTATCGAATGACAGATAATGTTCAGAACGAGTAAAAGGCATGGAGAAACTTCAGGCAAAGTGCGCATTGCCAATAAAGCCGGAGGCAAACCAGTAAAATTTTCTTTGCCAGATAACTGCTGTAACGAGTGCGATGATTGCGTGAGCATGCAACGGAAACACAAAGCGGTGAGATTAGAAGTAGAAGAGTGAACCTAGCCCTGTAGGAACAGTGCTCAAGAACTTTCGTGCGTCATCGAGGCTGGTTAAGCAGGCTTTTTAAGCAAAGGATCATCGGTAGCTATGCTGTGCCTGAAAGCCCGTTGATGTCGGTGCAGACTCTTAGAAAGAGGAGCTATGGGTCTGGATGCATGGAAAGACTGGATAGTTTGATGATATATCATATATTTAGCAAGAACTTGAAAGATGTGGAGGAAGAAGACAGAAGGACAGCAGCAGGTAGCGGAGTATTTATATTTGCGGGGCGAAGTGACTTTAGATCGTGAACGTATATTCACAGCATTGGTCTTGACTTGAGAAGGTGATTGTGACTAGTGATTTTCACATATGTTGTGAGAGCCTTGATGGGGGACGTGATGCAAAAGGATGCCCTTAATTTTGCTATTTTCGACGTGTGAAGCACGATTCGCTTCACACAAAAGTTACAATGCTTGTGAATCGCTCTGGGCGAAAGTATTGTAGTGACTGAATGGAACGTGTCTCTTGATCCCTGATAATGCCAGTCTTTTCATACATCAAAGGCAGGAGAGGAGAGGTGTAAGGACGACGAAAGCACTTGTTTAGAAAAACATAAGCTGCAACCCATGATATGATTCGTTGAGAAGCTGATAGGTCCACAAGATGGCTTGTGGTTAATCAAAGAGCCATTCAAGTGGAGAGAACTCACGGTCCAATGAATCGTGATCTTCACGATGGCATTGAAAGGCTGCAATGACAGGTTTGATGAATCATCACCGCCAGGGTATGCTTCTCCAATGAAGGCGTTGCGGTTACGAGCTTGGACTCGGCTTGTGACTTTGGAGGTTGATGGGTGAAATGAGAATGTCGCTTGTCAATGGGGGCCACGCAGATGCTGTACGGACATGGTGTATGAGTCTATGCGACCGGTGTTGCTGGTGTACGATGGGGCTGTGATGAGGGGATAGGAGGTCTTCAGCTGCCAGATATAGTGTTTCATACGAGAAGTGCTTCCTGTGTATTGGTGCTTGCGTGTTTGAGCCTCTGAGTAAGGGGTTCCCCTTGGCCCAAGCGTAGGGCTTTGGTAGCGATGCGGCTAGAGAAAAATATGGCAGCTCTTAGCGAAGCCACAAAATTGGCATCCCTTTCCCACCAATGGCCCGCCAATAAGGCCTGCGCGATTATTGTTGTGGCGCCTGCAGAGGTGGCATGACCACAGCGAAGTCGGACTAGGTGCTATAAGTAGTCACAAGTTGCCAGGTGGTCTCGTAGAGAGAAAGGGGAAAAGAAGTTCCGATACGCAAGTACTGGAATGCGCCTGACGTGGCTGTCAACAAAGCCTCACTGAGATTCACCGCTGACTTGTTTGTCATACTCGTAGGACTAGTGCGCCAATGGTGAAACAAAGGTAGAAGGTTGTTCGATGAGCTAATTTACACTGCGTTTCAGCTGACTTCTGATTATCGTACACATTCCACCGCTTCAGGCCCAGCATACCAGATGCTGACCGAGAAATCTAGATCAAACATACTTGTGAAAATTTTCAATTGGTTCGCACTCTTGGTTGAAATGACCATAGTCTGTTGCTAGCGACATCTCCAGATCTCGGACCGTTTTTTATAGGATTCTTTTCTTGGGGATGGGGTTGCGTGTGGTCTTGCTTGATTCAGAGTATCCTCCTCGCGGTACCCTCGATGTATGAGGTCGTCAATTGACGTGTAGCTGTGTTGGTCTAGTGTTTCTTCTCGTTGGCGATGCGCTGGACAAGCTTCTCCAAATTTTCGTTCCTCTTCTTCAGTTTCGCATTCTCTTCCTCCAGACGTTCAATGTACTCTCCCGCTTTCACCAGGACAGTCGACTTGCCCACCTTTGCAGGTGCATCAGACATACTGTTTTGTGCCTCACGTAGAGCAGGAACGTGGTCCCTGAGCTGTGAAATTTCTCGATTTAGCTTCTCCCTGTATCTGTGCTCGACGATGTTGTGCTGCGCTCTCTCTTTTCTGCGAGACGTTGTACTGTCCTCGCTGCCGCTGTGGGTTGACTTTTGCTTTCTTGAGGCAGAATTATCTTGGAAAAAGGAGGCATTGGTCATTGCATCTTCGTCTCGCGGGGTGGTCGTAGGGCTCATGAATGCAGCCCAATCCAAGCCAGGGGACGGAAGAGGACTTTGTTTTGTCGTTTCGGGAGAGTATCGTTCCCATACAGCCTGATTTGATTGGGGGGCTTGTGCATAATTCATCATGTTGCTTCTCAATGACTGCTGGCGAGGATGCAAACCCTGAGGTTGCACTGGGGGAGCAGAAGACGCCATTCCATAGGCAGCTTGCTCCGCTTGAGTCGCTTGGAGCCATTGTGCATGTGGATCCAGGCTGGTTTGGTAAGGTGATGTCGAGGGAACGGAGGCATCGTATCCGTGGTATGGATTGGGGTTCGCAGGCCAGGTCTGGCCCTCGGTCTGTTGCTGCTCTTGAGGCCAGCCTGTCCATGCAAGATCTTCTTCACCCTTGTATGGCACATGCTCATGAGGGAAGCGCGGATCCATGATGGTAGCAGGAGATTGATGTCTTGTTATGGGAGGTAAAGATCAGCATACAGAATGTGTTTCGAACAAGAATTGTATTGGCTTCTGTTGTAATTGCTTGATTTCGAGAACACTGGCAGGGGTGAAGACTCGGTCGTGGCCCCTTTTTGAAGTATTTAAGCCAGGAAAGATGCAACGGATGCTGGGGACAGACATCGAAACTCTAAAAATAAAGGTGTTTGTCACCGTTGTGACTATGCTGCCTGTAAGCTATGATGCAACGTGTAGGGCTAGAAGGAGGACAGCGATAAGGCTGATTTAGAGTCATCTACCACGCGAGCAGACACCATGCTAAAGAAGAGCCCGGCCAGTAATATCATAATAAAGCAAACTTCGATGGCTTGGCGGGTCCAGGCTGTGTGGTCAGGTGCTTCCAGAATGGGGAGGATTTGACGATTTCCTGCAAGCCACAACTTATCGCCAAGCGCAACCAGACCAACGAGCGGACCAGAAGCACCAAATGGGCTAGACAATACTCGCGATACGATGTAAAGCATGTGAATAGGCGAATTAGCATGGAAGCTCCCGCACTTAAGCCCGAACCAGGTTACTGGATCATATTAGCTTTGTAGCTTTACAGCCACTACGGGGACCATACTGACGGGTCGTCGCTTAGGCAGGTTTCATAGATCGCTTTGAAAAGCTTAGTGAAACCTATCGATTGGCTTTGTTCCTGGCGATCATCCGAGCTCTGATATGTAGACAAGTGTTTTGGGCCATTCCATGGTGTTGTAATGCCACGAACTCCTTCCCACCGCTGTCATCAATTGGTAGTTCTATCTGCGTGACATCTTATGTTGGTGTACCTGTGAGTGACTGACAAAAACCTGTCAAGCTCGTATGTCGTCATTTCGCAGGGTCAGCATGAGATACGGCATCATCATCATATCTACCAATTGTTAAGCATACCTTTGCCTCAGCTGGACGGTAGAACCACGTGGCTGCTTATCCCTGGATAGGTCTCGTGTATGGCTGGGACCAAAGAATGTGTAGCAAGATCATCGATGACAGAACACCACTAGTAAGACTAACCGTCAAACTGGCGGATGTGCAGGCAGCCCTGCATGGCGCTTCCGTTACTCGCCGAAAGCTGACCCGCAGGCGCGCTGTGAGCAATCATGCGCGGGGAGTATGGAGGGTTGCATTCACGGCACGTAAGTATGCTATAGGCAGCAATGTGAAGCTACTGCCACTGACAGCTATTGGGTTTGTGACGCACTTTCACAAAGCCATGTCTGGTAGCTCTCGCAGGCTTTCATTCGGTAAGCGTGGATGCAGCGATCGAACAGAATAGGATTACGGAGCCCTCGTTGACAACTGAGGTCGTCTCTTCAACAGCGGGCTAGAGATACTGGCTTGCGGGCGCCGGGCAGTCGGGAACATAAGCTTGGACCTTCCCAGGACCCGATCCGGTATGAAGTACCCATGAAACACGCTTGCTGTGGTTGTGCCGCGAGAAACACATGCACAGAACGTGGCACGGAATGTGCCTGACTGTCGGCAGTAGCCAGGTACGCATCGAACGCGAGCTGCTGATAATTGGAGCCTAGTTGTACGATGGCAAAAATAGGATGCGAAAAATCTCGTATTCTACGGCGGTGTCGGGACAACTTTGTTGCGTAAAGTCTTGGCAAACAACACAATCATCCAGAAGAACAACGTAGGGACAGCATCTAGATGTCTTCCACGTTAGCAAGTCAATAGTGAAAGTGAGAGCATCGCATATTATTGGTATATGTGCCGGTTCTTCGAAAAGGTCTTGAGCATCTTATCAGCTCTGCATCAGTAGCGCGGCTGCATTACAGTAGAGAGCGCTGCGAGGCTTAGACAAAAGAGAGACAGCAACTCTTTTACTCGAGTCAAGCATTGATTGCGCTTGGGCATTGCTTCGCCTCGACATCGAACTACGCAACATCCCGTAAAGCCTACTCAGCGGCGTGGGGTGATGATATTGGGTTGCTGGAGTACGCAATCTTCTCGGTGCATCATGGTAAGGTGCCCATGGTCAACGCGAGGGATCTAAGTGCTTCTCAAGGCTAAAGATCTGACATTGCGACTGTATAATCCCCTGAAACATTGATACTCTACCAGTAGTTATCGAATACGTTTCTAGGCGGCCTTAATCGATCGAACGCCAATCAGACTGTTGCTGAAACTGGTCGTTGCAGCCAGCCCCTCTTAGCAGGACCGGATTCAATCGCCTGCAGCCATCAAGGAGAATATTATGGGTGGTGGTTGGGAGACGCGTACTTTCAGGAGCCTTGGTTGTGCCACCACACCCTCTGATATGTCGTCTGCGATTTCTAAGATCCTCCTCTTTGCATGAAGATCGGCTACACCTGACAACTTTAGCCCAATGCCTCCTCCTTTCATACTTTTGGTTGGAATAAGATCTACCAAGGCTAAGATCGGGCTAACCCACAAGATATGGCAGCCTACAAGGTATGTCACAAGAGGCGAGCGGCCCCCAATTGCTTCCAAGCGCTTGAACATCCGCCCCTTCCGGCCCCCCCGTGAGTACCACAAAACTTAGACGTTTTGGATTCGTGGCGGTTAGGACATATTGGTATGCAGCCTCTGTCTGAGCAGATACCGCAATGACACTTGGTAAAGAGATAAATATTGCATTAGCTTGTTGATTCGACACAGACACTGTCGATTGCTGCGGCTCAGAGAAAGGCCGTCGCATAGGCGTGCCGTCATTGGAGATACTGTATCATATGGGCAATCATTAAAGAACAGGAGACGAAGAGCGGATCATAACAGGGAGAACTCTGTAACGAAATTCTCTGATACCGCCACGTCTCTTGAGTACGTGCCAGGCAGGTAGGATGTAAAAGAAGCAGATTACATCTCAAACACGGACAACACATGTCCAGCGCGATATGAGCTGAACGACGTTGGAGAGTCAATTGTACATTGGCATGACCGACTTGGGGCTTCTTTCGACTGGCGACTCGCAACAAAGGCAGCTAGCTTTCGAATTCTCTGGTCCCAACACATAAGCAGGGGCTCGAGTATTTGTGATGTACCGCTTGACAGCCAGCCAGCTTGGCAGAGCAAGTTATGTGAGTGTGTACGCCATAGTCGCGCTCTCAGAGCATCTATCCATGAGTATGGCGGGAAGTACCACTTAGTTTAATCGGGTTGAACGCATTTCGTTCACTTAGTACGTAAATTTTGTCTATGGACATAGTGTGTCGGAATTTGGAAATAAGCAGAACTCATAGACAAAGCACAATTTCCGCTTGCAAAATCTAGAAACCATTCTTGCCACAAGAAGATCTTGCACTTCCCACTGATCAAATAAAGGTGCGCGTGCATCTGATTACAAGAAGCACATGGCATTCAAGAGGCTGGCGGTATGCATGTTGAGGCAATCTAGATGGCAGGCATCCGATTGGCTTGCGGGAAGAGATAAGGCTAATGCAAGAACGGTAAAGCTTGATCACGTGGAAACGATAGAGTCGCAGCCGTTGAGGAGACATCAGCATTTTTCTACAACAACCCACCCACGCTTCACTGCACATATCTCGCACTTTCAAAGCGTCGTTGCGCATACTCTTGCGACGAACATCCCTTTTCCTCGAGCTCAATTGACACGTTTCGGTCCGCAGCGATAGGACGACAGAACCGAGAGCCGGCAGATCCGCTGTCGCAAAGCGAAAGAGGCGATTGGAGCGCAACATACCAACCACGAGGACACATAGATCAGAAAGAGCTTTGACCGCCCGGCGATCGTATAGCAGATCCAGATCGATATAGGTACAAAAAGGAGGCGTTTCGCTCCTCGCCTGAATTTCGCCTACAACCGAACACTCCTGCACGCCCTCACCGACCCTTACCACAGCCTCTCAGACGTCACTTTTTGGAGGCGAAACCCTCGTATCTGCCATCTCTGGATAGGCGATCGGTCGAGGACGGCAAAAGCCTGAGACGATTCAAGTGATGCGGGCGAATTCGCTCTCGTAGAGTGGGGAGAGGGTCACATTATGGAGTTGACTGTATGTCGCGTGCCATCCGGACCTCGCCTCTGAAAAGGTTTAACCCATAGCGATACAGATCTCTCTTGCGCACTTCTGCGACAACCACGGCCCTACCTCAATCATCTGCACCCAGGCCCTACCCTTGTCCTGCTTTACATGCAGTCCTCCTTCCACCGCCTCCAGCTTCGACGACCTACGGAGCGCTCCCAAGAGCTGCGAAGGCAAGAAAACACAACAGATTCCTCAGAACGATGGCTCTTTCGACTTCGCAGACGCACACGACTCTACCACACCTGAAGCTACCCCAAAGTCATCTACCATTCCCGCCCCAGAGACTGCGCGCGCCAGCGAAGGCAAGCACACAGAAAGATTCTCCAGAGCACAACCCAACAGCGCCGGTGGCGGGGACGACTGCATAAACTGCGCCCTCCAACTCCCCACCCCACCATCCTCCCATCTCCCCACACTACCCGAATCCTCACCCAGCAGCACTCCCTCCTCCACCTTCAGCAGCCCGCCCACCTCACCAACCCTCCGCACAAAAACCCGCATCTCAGTCCCCACCGACCCGAACAGCGGCTACTCCTCCTCCACCGACGACGTCATGCTCCCCCCATCTCACTTCCACAACAATTCCCAACCTCTGCACCTCACGCCCGCAACAAGCGCCTCCTTCCCCTCAACAGTCTCAACATCCACATCCTCTCACCCCACCACGACCAGCACCTCAAAATCCTCCTCCTCCTCCTCCAGCTACCACTCGCACACGCAAACCTACCTCTCCACGCACGTCCCTCCTTCGCCCTCCTCATTCTCCTCGCTGCGAAAAGCCATCGTGCGCACACTTAGCGGGGAGACGCTCCCGCGCGGATTAACCGCCGGCCCTCTGTTCTTCGGGAATAGCGAGGAGGGGTTCGTGGTGGCGTATAATTTCCGGCTCAGGGATCGGTATGCGAGGGGTGGGGGGCGGTTGTATAGTTTTCTGGCGTTGTTTGCGGGGGAGGGGGACCAGAGGAGGGTTTTTAGACGGGTGGGGTATTTGTGGAGGAGGTTTGAGGGGATGGCGGGGGAGTTGGGGGGGTGGGTTGGGGGGATGGAGGCGAGGGAGGAGGAGGAGGGGGATGATGAGGAGGGTGAAGCCAGGGATGGGGAGGCAAGAGACGGAGGCAGGCAGACTTGGGGCGAGAATGGAGGTATTAAGTCGAGTTTCTTGACGGCGAAGAAAGGGAGTGTGATTGGAAAAGGTGGAGGAGGGAGGGACATGTGGGGGATACGCACGCATGCGCCGACGCTTAAGGGGAGGAATTTGGTGGATATGACGGGCGATGAGGAGGTTTTCGCTAAGGTGCATTGGTGGTTTGTGAAGATTTTGGGGGAGGTACTGTGACGGTGCTGGTCTTGTTGCTCCTGGCTTGGGGGAGGGGCTTAGCGTAGGCGTGAGATGATTGTTATGATACCCTTGCTTTATGTAGATTTCAATGTGAGAAAGCAGAAGAATCGCGTCTTCTGATCTTAGGCTCTTTCAGAATTGATTCTAGATGACAGGAGTGACACCACGGGACTACGTCACTAGCGCAAAAGTCTCGTTGACAGGTGGCACGACCATCTTCCTCCTTCTTAGTCGCATACCTTTCCTGATACTGACACAAGGTTGCCGCAGCTGCTGGTCGCTATGGGAAATCACTTACAACACAGTGTCTACGTTATGAACCTTTTTGCTCGTTAGTGCGTGGGCTCCTATCTACTACTGGCTGAGATCCCTATTGATATTGTGAACAAAAATGAGGAGGAAAAGAGAAGACCATAACGTGGTGGACCTGAAGTGCAAGGACCGCAGTCGACTGCAATGTTGGGGATCAAATTGCCCAGTATGGTGTCACTGAATCCATTCGCTCAGGCAGCAAGTGGGCGCAATGCCCGGCTCGAGCACAGTACTTCCATAGGGTTTTACAATGAGGATATGGAACCAACATCAGTCTTCGCTTTATAGATCCTTACAGCCTCTGAAGACATGGAACCTAGTGAGGAGTCTAGACCGAGCTGGGATGGTAGGCTCTAACTACGTACGCGATAGTTGGGCTGCGGCCATCCCACCATCAGCGAAGCCGGCGCTTAGGCAGCCTTCCTGCTCGCACCAACCTTACATTTCTCACTCCTAGCTACCAACCTCAGACATGAAAGCTTGAAGGTCGAGTAAACCGACTCCGACAATGGACGTCGTCGTCCCTGGGACGGAGCCTATCCAGGCAGACCTTGTCTTCGTTCACGGCTTGCGCGGCGACAGGATTAAGACCTGGGAGTCAGACAAGGTCTTTTGGCCACGCGATCTGCTACCAAAAGACCTACCAAATGTGAGGATCATGTCATATGGCTATGATGGTGCGCTATCCCATTCACGCTTGTTGCGCTCTACTGATGCTTAGGATCATAAGCCAATGTGATGAACTTCTTCAGTAATGTCAGTCAAAGTAGTATCTTTCAGCACTCTACCAACCTACTAGAAAATCTCCAGCGCAAGAGAAGAAAGGAAGAAGAGGCAAGGATATGATAAAACGAGCCCCATCAAGCTGCCGTTGACTGACATGCCATTACAGAAGAAGCGACCGATAATATTCATCGGCCACAGCCTAGGCGGCTTAGTCATCAAAGATTCCCTTTGCAAGTCCAACCACTATAGAGATAATCCCCACCACCAAAGGACGGCCGCCATTTATCGCTCGACTTACGGCATTGTATTTTTGGGAACTCCACACCGGGGTGGCAACCACACGGCTTGGGCCAGTATTGCAACGAACTTTGCTACCACTGTGCTCAAAGATCACAACTCCAAGGTCGTTGACGCCTTGAAGAGAGGATCAGAGACTCTTGAGCGTATACAAGACTCTTTCTGTAATGTCGTCGGACAGATACGCATATGGTCATACTTCGAAGACCTAGGCTATGGAGCGGCCGGGAAGATCGTGGACGACGACTCGGCGACGCTCGGCCTACCTAGCGAACGGAAGGAATGGATACGCGCCAACCATTCGGACATCTGTAAGTTCAGCAACGAAGACGACTATGGATACATAAGCGTTTATGGCGGCATTTCCGAGCTGGTTGAAGATGCTGTTTTAGCTTCGACTAATGGCTCAAGTACAGTGCTTCAAGAACAAGTCTTACTACCAACGCGAGCAAAGCCTGTACCTCCTCTATCATCATCGCCGAAGGCGAAAGGTGCAGATTTCCAGGCTCAGAATAAGATGCTCAAGAACGCTACTTCGCAAGTACCCTCCTCGATGAATCGGAATATAGCCCCGCCAACGTCTGGACACCCTCAGGTTCCGAACAATTCCACAAGCCTCCCAGGCCCCACCTATGCAAAAAAGATTCCTTCTCAATACCATAAAGCTAATGATGATGCCTTTATTCAGGCATGTGAGGAAAACGATGTTGAAACCGCGCGACGGCTGCTGGAATCGGGAACGTCCCCGGACACTATTAGCCGAGACGGTGATCCAGCTCTTTGGATAGCATATGGATCTTGCGATGACGACACTGGGTCTCCACTCTTGAAGCTTTTACTTCAGTTTAAAGCCGATACTGAAGTCGATCTTCATGGAGGGGAAACATTGTTGATATGTGTTGCTTTCAATGGTGACCTGTCTAGTACACACACCTTGCTACAACATGGTGCAAATCCTGATGCCTCAGACAAAGACGATTGGACACCTCTTATGCATGCAGCTAAAGGCGGCCACGTAGATGTCGTACGAGCTTTACTTGAAGCAGGTGCAAACGTCAAGGCTTTGAACAAAGACGGTTCGACACCTCTCATATTTGCAATTGCGGGAGGACGCATGGACGTCATACGAGCTCTACTTAATGAACGTGCAGACGTCAACGCCCTGAACAGAGACGGTATGACACCTCTCATGTATGCAGCTCGATATGGTCACATGAAAATTATACAGGCTTTACCTCAAGAAGGTGCTGAGGTCAATGCGTCGAGCAAAGACGGTGTGACACCTCTCATGTATGCAGCTATAAGAGGAGACGTCGATATTGTACGAGCTCTACTTCGAGAAGGTGCAGATGTCAGCGCCTCAAACAAGATTGGTGTGACAGCATTTATGTATGCAGTCAGAGACAGCCACGTAGATGTTATACGAGCTCTACTTAAAGCAGGTGCAGACGTCAATGCCTCGGACCATTGCGACACTACACCTCTCGTGCTTGCAGCTAAATTTGGCCATGTAGGTGCCATACAAGTTCTACTTCACGCAAAGGCAAATGTCAACGCACAGAGCTGCGGTGGTGAGACAGCTTTGAGAATCATACTTCGAGAGGGTGTAAAAAGCATTCCGAATGGTCAAGAGGTTTTGGATGTGCTTGTGGCAGCTGGAGGCAGGGCCTAGAATCCCAGAGTGCCTAGACCAATCTATATGAAGCCGGTATTCTCCGCCCTAATAGCAGGCGGTAAATTAGCTTGCCCAGAGGGTCATGAATGTAACTGCTATGAACAAAAATGCGAATAAGCCATAGGATGAAGATAGGGGCGGTGTACCTGCAAAACGAAACGGCCAGATGCAGTGTTCTTGATCAAGCAGAATGGTTTACAGCTAAGAGGCATAGGAGGCAAGGCTCTCTTGACTTGACTTTGTTCGATCTTCGAAGGCTCGCACCTCTTTACAGGGTCTTTCACATACTTGTGATGGCTTTCGCTATGTTTCATACTGCTATACTTTCAGATCTCGCGTTGATAGCAGCGACCATAAGGGCCATTATATCGCTTTTACCTGTGCATCTTGAGCCTTGACTCAGTGGCTGCGTCAGCTTGGACACAGGCTCAGTGGGAGTTGGGCGGAAGTGGGTGTATCGTCCGAGCAATCAGTCTCTGCAAAAAATGCAAGAGACAGCACGTGTCACTCCGAACATCAGAGGCCATCTGAAATCATATTGTGGGACTGCCAAGTATTGAAATTGAATGACGATCGTGTTTTGTCATAGCGGTGATCCACTGCAATAATCCTGAAACTACAAGACTCGCCTTCGTATGGTGGTCTCAACTTCCTGCAACGATTAGGAATCTGAGGGCTACACTACCTTCTCGAACAGCGAAAGAGAGGTGAAAGGGAGATACTGAGACGGAGACACGGTCACACAGAAATCCCAGCACAAGCTCCTCCAAAGCAGGTCACCCCCAACGATGTAGATGGTGCTTGATTCAGGCCATCCTTGTACTCTGAAGCTATTGTTATTATGAGATTTGGCTCATCGAAACTGCTTCAGGTAACGCTAATTCGGATCAACCTACCTTGAGATGAGCTAATCGAGGTTTCAACGCGCACAGGCAGCATTAGGTATTTCTTGGTGTCCGCCGTCCAAATTTAAAACCTACACCTCGGACACTGGCTGGAATGGACTCTCAGGATCTTTCATGAGCTGATTGATGCTCAGGATGACTGTAAAATAAGACATGGCAGGTCTGGAACAGATCAGTCTCACAGCCATAGTGTTTCGAGTGAACGAAGTGGTGTAAGGGATGGCCATAGCCACCATGCGAGGTTTTATTCATTGAAGCATGAGATTATGTGAAGGAATCTCGGCACACGAAGCTCTTCATTTCGAATGTGACTGATCTCTGCAGAATCAAGGTACAGAGGGAAGCGGCAGTCAGAAAATGCATCCTCCAGTCCTCCAATTCTTTTCTTCCACACATACTCAAACTTCCAGTCATGGATTCCTCATCAAGCCATACATCATCTTCACTCACACACACAATGTCTCAGCAGACTCCGATGCGGACATATCATGATGCGATTTGCATAATCCCGTGTTTAGGACACTTGACAAGCATTGTTTCAGCATGCTACCATCTGCAATCCCATGACAAATTGCTTGGCACTTCTTGTTTCAAGACTCAGTATGATACGCACAGAGGCCGATGGGTGCGGGGAGGGGAATAAGTATAAGAATGTCCATCGTATCCTCACAGCAGGGCATCGGACATTTTACAGCAAATCATTCACTCATTGCAACCATCCTTCGTTCTCCAGGCAGGCCTATACTATTCCAATCCATTCTTTGAACTCAATACAGCACTCCCCCCAATCCATCGCCTACTCAACCCTCAAATCCACAACCCACACAAAAATGCACCTCCCCATCCTCCCCCTAACCCTCCTCCTCTCCCTCGCCACCGTCTCCCTAACCGCCCCCCTCCCCACCCCACAAGATTGCAACGCAAGCGCCTCCTCCAGCTCAAACGGGGGCCAACAAAGCAGCAGCGACAACTGCATGAACGGCGTGAACACCAGCTCCAACAGCGACGACGCCACGACCACCACCAGCAACGACGGCGGCTCATCTGGCACCACCACCGGCACCATGCCCAAGACCTCCGGCAGCGGAGTCCCTAGTTCCGGTGGAGGCGGGGCTGGGGCGGTTGAGGATAGCACCACCACCTCGTCGGATATGCCTGAGGATGGCGGCGAGGGTGGCGATGGGGCTACTGATACGAGCACGACGACTGATGGGACGCCGGCTGTGGCGAACGCGGTTGATTCTGCTGGTGGGGATGATGGTGGGGAGGGGGGAAACGGTGGAGCGACGGCGGGGATGCAGGAGGCCAGCGCGCAGATTGAGGCGTTGAAGGCGAAGGCTTATGCGAAGTGTATGGAGAATGGAGGGGGAAAGGCTTGTGAGGCCTGGAAACCCAGTGGAGGGGCTGGTGGGGCTGGTGGGACTGGTGGGACGGCTGTCAATAGGAGGAGATTTTGAGAGGGAGGATGGGATGGGGGGAGGGGTTTGATGGAGGGCATGGGTGAGAATGAGGTCGAGTGATGGAGAGGGTTGGGTGAAGTTGTGTCTCTTCTATTCTTTGTTGCTGTGGATGCTATGGATGATGTGTTGACCGTCGCGAGGAAGGTGGAACGTTGTGTGTATAGATCTCATGCGTTTATGTTTATATGAAAATTGCTGTATTCCCTAGGGCTCTCGGTCTGCATCAGTCGTAAATGCTCCTGACTATTTTTGTTCAATTTTGGAGATATTCCTATTCCTCATATTGCCCCTTGGAAGGGGCATTTCGAAAGAAGATCTTCGGAGAAAGAACGTACGTCATGACGAAGGTGGATTGGCAGGTGCTGAACATTGTCATTTCTTTCGTCGAAGTAGATCCGAGACGATTGGGTCATACATAGCAGACTGATGACGTGGAATCAAATTTAATCAAGAAAATTCACTTCGACGCTCAGTGTTATTCGAACGTGGTATGAGGCAGACTTGAGAAGGCTCCTTGTCCTGACTGTCGTTATGATTACCAAGGCGTGGATCAAAGGACGAAGGGTTTTCTGGAGACCTTATACAGTGGCTGATACTGGAAGACGATTCGCGAGAACGCCATGGTCGTGCGATCTGAACACTTTAGCACCGGTCATGACGCTTGCCACGGTTTATACATCAGCCAGAGTCTACCTTAAAAGGTGAATCGATCATGCTATGAGCTGTGCAAAGACTTTCAACCTCGCGGCGCTGGCCAGAGTAGACCATACTTCACGTGGGGGCAATTTGTAAGCTTTGTGGCGCTAAATGGGATTGGTACCCTCTTTCGAAAGAGTCAGGAGTGATCACAGCTATGAGTCCTCACATTAGGTGGCCTTGATTCTAGCCAGGATCGAGCATCGGCAAATGCTTTCGATTTCTCAAAGACAATAGTCAGGTAATCAAAACGTCTTCCTCAGTCTCGATCATGTCCTGTATGCACACGCGGCGCGATGAAACCCGCCATGAGAGGAATTTTTGGTTATAGGAACACACCAATGCACGACCTGCATCATTTGCACCTTATCCTGGAGATGGACATGAGGCTTTGATTGAGAGGGGAGTCAACTGGTCAGTGCGCGCAGACGGGTCGTGAGCCCCTGAATTGCTCGGAGAATATACGCGCAACGTTTCAAGCTTGCTTCAGGCTCATGAGGCGGCTCTCTTCACCTATTCGCATGGCATACTCGACGGGAAGTACATTAAATCTCTGCTATATAAAGACCAGTATCCTCTCCCCTCGTTTCGTTTCCAAGTCATCGTTCACACACTCACGAACCAAACAACCAACCAAACAACTTCCCCCAAACCCCTACCATCATCCTCAACCCACATCATCACATCCACCACCACACACCTTCCCCCCTGCCCCTTCCCCCTCAAACCTCTAAAATGCAACTCCTCCACCTCACCGCCCTGATCCTCTCCCTCGGCGCCAGCACCTCCTTCACCGCCCCCACCGCCCCAGCTGGCGCTCAAAACAGTATCGCAGACCGCATTGTCAATCTCGCAAAGCGGGCTTATGGCCCAAGCAGACCTTTCAACTCCGCTGCAGACGTGCGCGCAAATTGCTTTGAACAAGCTGAGAAGTGGTCTCCAGGGCAACCTAACGGTTGTGGGAATATTCCGGATTCGTGGTAGAGCGGGGACTGGGGAGGTGGAGGGTGGGGGAAGGGAAAGGGGTAAAGGGGTAAATGGATGGGGGGCTGGTGTAAGGTGGTGGGAGGGACTGGCGGAGGGGAAAGGGGAGAGAAGTGTAGGTGTGGATGGGGATTGAGTGGATGACGGGGGTGGGTTGAATCTGTATTATAGAGGGAAATATACTGGTATTTGTGTATGTGTTGCAATTATTTGTACATCATATTGTTCAGGTTATGCTATACCGTCACTTCCTGATAATATTGGTGTGCCGTCAATATACATTATAATGAGGCTCATAATCACCAGTCTCTTTCAATCGACACGCTTCTATGACATGAAAGTTGCATAAAGGACTCACTTGAGATTGAGATTGTGGCCACGAAATGCCATATATGCAGGAGAATTGGTCTTAATCGGGACGTAACCTTGATGCTGTTTCAAGCCTTGCATCTAGATAACTGTCTTCCCGCTACTAGGGCTGCTGGTGCGAGGCTGAACATCGATGCTGTGGATAGTCCACGAAAGGTTATGTCTTCAAACTGAATTTCTGTATTGCTCCTCTCTGTGATTGTCTCCATCTTAATTTGGATTATTCTGATCTTAGTTTGATCGTTGAATGTGCAAGTATCTATTGTCCAGGCCGTCATGATTCGGGCTGAAAGCTAGTGTTTTGTAACATGCAGTCTGAACAGCACGGGCTGGAAAAGGCTTGCTTGCTACAAAGATACCTCACTAGAACATAGACTGCTGTCACAGGACAGGCTCAGATTTTGGGTATGCTCGATCGGTGCGATAGAGCGGAATGCACACAGGGGAGATGGCAGAAAGCCAATGCCGTTCTTCAGGCCAACTGTACCTGGCGGCATCGGAATTGCGCACAATGTGAATAACAGATCTTCCAGACTAAGATTATAGAGAAGCCGCTGCATACAGGCTCCCTCTCTCGCTCGCCTCGAATGCCGTATTCTAAGTGCTAGGAGGTGAGGTTAGGAAGAAGGAAAAGGGGCTGACGCTAAAAGTTCAAAAATTAGCGGGAAAGCAACTCCGGACGCCGTAGAATTAGTAATATTGCCAAGACTATTATTATCGATTAGGGCTTCCAGAATTGCACCAAAAAATTTGATGAACGCGACTGCGCGACGACCACGCACGACACTGTAACACAAGCCATTGTGCAGTATGCTTCTACTCATTATATGAAGCTGACTAAATGACATACGTGTGAGGTCACTTGCCAATGCCCTCAACGTACAGCCTTTGACCCCTCCACCTTTTCAATGATCGCGGGCGTCATGCTGGCCACGCACATCAACTACGCGTCAGTCCTTTGAAGAGTTCTCAGGGACCCTCACAATGGCTCCAAGGGTGAGCAAGCCGCAAGCAGACTTCAAGAGTGCGGAATACGTGGACGATTCGGACAGTGACGAGCATATCGCTCCAGCGCCAGAAGCCAATAATACAGCAAATCCTAAACGCAAGAGCGGTCGGGGTGCGACCAGCAAGAAAGGCCTAGCTAATGGAGCTTCGAGTGGTTTAGGCAAGATCAAAGATCATCGGAGACAAAGCACACGAAGCACAGAATCTGAAAGCAGGAGTACGCAGGACACTCCCAACACCAGCAGAAGTGCGGGTCAAGAAAGTGGGTCAGGTGACGCAGAGACCACGAGTGGTTCGAAGCAAGATAGTCCACTGCAAGGAAATTCAAGAAGTGCCACCCAGAAACGACAATTGCCCGTAGGGCGGGTGCAGAATGCAAAGACTCCTAGCCAGGCCACAACACAGGACGGTACAGATGACGAGGAAGACGCACGAGAGAGTGAAGACGAGGGTGTCGCAAATGGTAGGGAAAATACTCAGGGTAGCGAAGCAGCGTCCGACAATCTAGCCGCAGTCTCGCCAAGTTCGACCGCTCTCATACACACCACCACAAACACCACGCCTCTACCACCTTTCTCTCCACCATCCCAATTTGAGGCAGCGACGATACCTACAAGCTTCAATGTTCGAGTCGAGACCGATTTCGCAGCTTCAAATCTTGAGGGAAAGCAAATTTGGCATATAAGAGCTCCTACTTCACTACCGCTGTCGTCAATGAGGCAAATCGCAGCGCAATGTGTCACGGATGGCTCGTCTATACTTAGTCACGAAGGTAATGAATACGGCCTAGTGCCTGCCCCTGGTGTCGACCAGGCAGCCTCAGAAACAGTCCTTGTACCTTCTTCCCAGGCAAACCAGTACCAGCAGGTACCTGTTGCAATAACTAGCACACTGAATCTACAGCGACTGATAACACTCCCTACCCACGCTCTTGACCAGTCAAGAAGTGATGATGGCAATTCAGCGCTGCCTCGCAAGACCAAAAAGCCCCGCAACGAGCAACCAGAAGGTCTGAAGATGCGCAGCCATGCTTTTGGTATTCCAGCTGCAGGAGGTTCAGATTCGGCATCTGATGCAGATCGTCCCACAACCCAGCGTCCACAATTCAAAGTACCCGAGTCAATGGAGCAATCTTCTAATACGAAGCAGAAAAGGAGACATGCCCAAAATGACGCGACCGTTGTGGATGGACAGCGTGTAGTACCTGCTAAGAAGAAGCGAAAAACAAGAGCTCCAGAAACGGGCAAGGAGACTCCGGCAAAGTCAACAATCCCTGTGCTAGATGTTGACAATGACGAGGATTTCAAGCGCCACCGAGCCAACGGAATGTGGAAACCGTCATCGCCTGAGAAATTAGCTTCTAAACACGACCACACGTACCAGGAAGCTCAAGATCCTCAGAAGACACTTAGGCAACCCTTCAGCGTTCCTCGGTCTAAATCCTCAACAAGGCAAGACAGAGCAAAAGATGTAGGTTCCAAAAATATGTCAGTAGGTTTGAACGATATGGAAATTGATGAGGACAACGACGTTCAGATAGATGGAGACATTGATGCTGGATTCAATAGCAGGGGACCACAGCAAACCCCCATCAAATCTTCTAAAATCAACGGAGTCTCCCCTCCATCGTCGCCGAAGCCGAGTCTGCCTCCAAATCCTGCTGACTTCCAAGACGATTCGCAAGTAGATGCTGCCGAAGAGCGAAGGAAAAGGAAGGAGGAGAAGTGGAAACGTAGGGAGGGAAAACGGAAAAGGAAGGAAGCAGAGGTTGTAGAAGATTCGATCGGCGTAAAAGATGCTGGCCTGGAGGATGTAGCACAGGCATCAACACTTGAGAACAACGCATTCGCCTCCCAGGCACCTGCAGAGGAAGGAGACCCTATGGAGGTTGACGCGATGCCGCAGTCACCGCCATTACCAGACAATTTTCCTCCGATCCCCGACGCGGCAGAAACACCGGTGGCAGCTCCACTAGATGAGAGATCGCAACGAAAAGAGCAGAAACGACTAAGGAAGGAGGAGAAGGGACGTCTGAAAGAGGCTCAGCGTACAGAGCAAGCAGGAACCGCAGAACAAAGGGTCCAACTCAATGGACTTGCTCAAGCCGACGAACCCAATGTCGCGGTCACCGACGAGCCAACCTCAACTGTAAATGGTGTGGCTATGGAAGCTGCAGTAGAGCCGGTCAAAAAGAACAAAAAAAAGAAAAAGCATGAACTTGCCCAAAGCCCAGAAATTCCTGAGCCGGTTGCAGCTTCTAGCAAGCCCTCCTCATCTCCTTTGCCCGAATCAAACAGGCACCATCAAGACCTTGTGAAAGGCACTAAAGCTACCAAGGAAGCTTCTTCATCGCCGCAGAAGCAGCGGTCGTTGCCTGAGCCTGATGCTAACTCACCGGATGCCACTCTTGGGACCACATCCTCTAAGAAAAAGAAACGAAGGTCAGACATTCAAGGTCAGTCGAAGTCATCTCGTAGCGAACCCAATGCGGGGGGCCGTGCCCAATCACCAGCTCTTCCTTCAGAGAATTCAGTCGCGGAAAACGAGGCGGCAGCAAACGCACTAGAGTTTAAACAAGCATCATATCAAAAACCAAGGCTAGGGTCACCGATTGCTCTCAAAGCCAATGCCCCAGCCATTCCCTCACTAGAGGCCGAGACCCCAAAAGCCGAGCCGCGAAAGAAAGCTAAGCAGCGGGAAAAGGACACTGCGAAAACAGGCGAGAGTATCAGCAACAAGCAGAAGTCAACCACAAGCGGGCCGGCAGTATCTGACCCGGATGAACCGAGTCTGGCGAAGCCAGCTTCAGAAGATAAAAGTAGTGCAAAAGCAGCATCACCCGAGAAGGTGAGCAAGCGAAAGGCGAAGCAGCAGAAGAAAGTGGAAAAAGAGGCGGCGGAGACCGCTCAAACGCAACCGACAATAGAAGAGGCAGAAAACCCTTCAGCCCGCAAGTCCATACTGCCGGGCACGATCACTGAAGCAGACTTAGAGGCGTTGAAGGAGAAAATCCGCAAACAGAGAGCGGAGGAGGCAGAAAAGGCAAAGAGGGAAGCCGCGCAGCAGCGTCTAACAGTAAATTGCGCTGCTAATCCCACCCCGCCAAAGCCGGCCTCACCAGTCCCGCCCAGCACTGCTGTGAAGGAAACAACAATTGAATTAGAGAAGAAGTCAAGCAACAAAAAGACGAAGGCATCGAAGGAGGCAACAACAACTAACCGCACCACTCAAGAAAAGCCCCAAGCAAAAGGCACCTCAACTCCCGTGCCACCGAAAGCGACATCCCCAGTCCTCCCCGCAACCACCGGCACCGCCCCGCAACCGGCAGTGACGGAGGCTGCAAGCAAGCCCAAAAGAAAGCGAAAGACGAAAGCACAAAGGGAGGCAGAAGAAGCCGAAGCTGAAGCCGCTCGTCAAGCAGCAGCAGCGAATACTGCATACACCCCGCTCCCACCTAGGCTGGATTTCTCCAAGCTTTTCAGTTCTAACAAGCAAGCTACGCCGACGGCACCGGCCACGGAGGGAAAGCCGAAAGCGAAACGGGCGAGGAAAGCTTAGCCAGTGGAAAAAGGGAAAGAGAACGGAGTCACCAAGGAAGGGGAGAGGCGAACAAGTATGGATTGGTATGAGAAAGTTTATAAGGCGATGGATGAACTAGTATTGAAGTATGATTTGAGATGGAAGATCTGACTGGTGATAATGGAAACGAGAGGAGGAAACGCAGGTTGCGCTGCTGGTGGTATGAGATGGCCAAGGACGGCAGGTGATACTATGTGATCGTGCAAGTCTTGTTGCTGGCTATGCGGGAGAGGCTGTGAAGGTCGTGTTTTAAATGTGCAAGCGCGCCACCAGTGTACAACTATGTGCTTAGTGATACCCTACAATCAGCTTCAGCTCTTGAACCAAGAGACCAATTGAATTTACGAACACTCTCTATCCTAAAGATGTGTCACTACCTCCGCCAACGCCTCGCTTCCGTACCCACTGACCTTCCCTCCCTACGACTGCGCTCAATCCCACCCACCACTCACGCCTAGCCTACCCACCTACTCCCTAACCAAAAGACTCTTCCCCGTCATCTCCTCCGGCTGCCCCAACCCCATAAGATCCAGCACAGTCGGCGCCACATCTCCGAGCACTCCCGGCTCCTTCTGCAACCCCACCCCATTCGGCGCATTCGCAAGCACGAACGGTACTCTGTTGTTAGTGTGACTAGTCTTCGGCTTTGTTCCCGTCTCATCCAGCATCTCTTCCGCATTCCCATGATCGCTCGTCACGAACAGCGTATACCCTTTCTCTTTACACGCTTCAAACACCTTTCCAATCGCCTCGTCCGTTGCTTCCACGCCTTTGATCGCTGCTTCATAGACGCCTGTATGGCCGACCATGTCGGGGGGCGCGAAGTTGTTCATCAGGAATTGGTGCTCGCCTTTTCTGATTTGGGAGGCGAGTTCGTCGGCGACAGCGTGGGCGGACATCGGGGGCTCCAAGTCATAGGTTGCCACTTTCGGGGAGGGGATCAGGGAGCGGTATTCGGAGGGGAAGGTCTTCTCGATGCCGCCATTGAAGAAGAAGGTCACGTGGGCGTATTTTTCTGTTTCTGCGATGTGGGATTGGGAGATGGGCGGGGTGCGGGAGGAGAGGTATTCGGCGAGGACGTTGTCCATGACTTGGGGGCGGAAGGCGATTGGGAAGGTGTATTTGGGGTTGTAGGAGGTCATTGTGGTTATGGAGATGGAGTTTGGGTAAGGGAAGGTGGGTTTCGGGGTGCGGTCGATGTCGCCGAGGAGTTGGGTTATTTCGCGGACGCGGTCGGAGCGGTAGTTGAAGAAGAAGAGGGTGTCGTTGTCTGTGGGTGTGGGTTAGCTGGAAGGACGGTGGGCAGGAAAGGGGTAAAGTGTACCTTGAATTCTAGCGTCTTTGCCATTGACGATGATGGGCTTGAGGAACTCGTCATTCTCGCCTTTCTCGTACCGTTCCTCGATCGTCTTGACTGGGTCTGTGCTCTCCTCGCCTTCCCCTACCACGACCCCCTTCATTCCTACCTCCACTCTGTCCCATCGTTTATCCCGATCCATGATGTAGTACCTCCCTACGACGGTGGCAATCTTCGCTGCACTCCCTATCTCCTTGATCTTATCCAGTAATTGCCGCATATACCCCGCCCCACTCTTAGGATCTGTATCCCTGCCGTCGCCGAAAAAGTGTATGTAGATCTCCGGCACCTTCATATCTTTTGCAACCTCCAGCAGCGCATAAAGATGCTTGATATGTGAGTGTACGCCTCCGTCGCTAATCAGTCCAAGTAAGTGTAATCGCCCATTCCCATTCACAGCTCTTTGAAAAGAATCTGTAAGCGTTTTGACTTTGTTCATCTCGCCCTTCTTGATGGTTTGATCTATCCGTACGACGTCCTGCCAGACCACTCGCCCGGCGCCAATGTTCAAATGTCCCACTTCACTGTTACCCATCAGGCCTTCAGGAAGACCGACAGCCAGGGAGGACGCGTCGAGCTCGGTGTAGCCTTCGGCTGTTTTTGAGGCGGGGTCTTTGAAGGAGTCCATGACTGGGGTTTTTGCAGCGGTAATGGCATCGCCTTTAGAGGCGGAGGTCGGGATGCCCCAACCATCTATCACGACTGCGCGGATGTTAGTGTCTGTATGACTGACAGTATCGGGGTTTGCGCACTGAGCACAGCTTTTTGTTGCACTTTTGCCATGCTTGACGACTTTGGAGACTTAGGAGGAGCGCGGAATGATGTGATGGATGGATCGCTTTGATTCAGAGCTTTAGAAGGACAAAAAAAACGGTATACGGAATATTTGACGGTCAATGGCAGCTAGAGGATGCTCGGTGATCATCCAAAATGATTGAAGGCCGATGTTGGGGCAGGAGTTTTTGATAGTGGGGTGACCTCCAATGCCCGCACTTTCTCCGGAGTTTTGCCGCTTAGTAAGCTTCTCCTTTGTCAACCAGGAGTAATTGTCACCTTCAAAGACCTATCACGCATATGCAAAAAGTCTTGTACGGCACTGAAGGGCACGCTTCTACTTTACTGAAGGTTCCAGATGCCTTCATGTATCATGAGATCGTCTTTCCCAGCTGAGAGGAGCCTGATTGCATGTCCCTTACAATCGCTTCAACTACCTTGCCCCTAAGCATTCGTGGCCATATTCAGGGTCGGTAGACACCCTTCTGTCACTTCAGCCAAGACCTTTATCGCAGAGATGGATTGAGACCTTATGCTTGTATTTGACCGTAATGACACGAGCTAACGAAGCCTCAATGTCTCTTTAAGAAGCTTATCGACCCAATCATCATACCCAGTTCACTATCTATGACGATTTTTCAAGAATGCAAAGGAGTGGTCCCATTGCTTGTGGGGTTCAGAACTCCAACATCAAAATGTGACTATCTGGGGCTGCTGCCTTGAGCTAATGCACGAGTGAAAACGGAGTGTCTCACTCCAAATATACATCACTTAGCATGAGATGGTTACTCGATGTTGGGCAAACCATTGCTCTCGTGACTGGTGTATTGCGAGCGTGCTCTGCAGCTCAAGACCAAATTTCTCTACTTCTTCTAGACGACATAGCGCTACACCAAGAGCATTTGAACCAGGCTTCACATTCAAACACCAAGTTTCTCGACACCCATTGCCTAGGATCTGGGAAGGTTCTGCCTTGGTACTACGGATGAAGTCTTCGACAACAAGAAAGTATTCGATGACACTGCCGCGAGCAAGATTCCTAAGCCCAAGGCTTCTCCAATATCCTGTCTCAACAATGTCATCTTCAGATAAGACCAGTCCATTACCAGTCGGCATCTGGTATCAACCTTTTGCGACATCCCATCTAGGGCTTCTACCACCAGTCTCAGGTCCAAGTAGATCCCAGTCATCGTTGATAGTGGCTCATCCAACAGGACTCATAACGGACGAGATAAACGAGCAGATAGTGAACTTCACAGACCGTCAGTGGTTCGAGATCCGAGATATTCCAAACAAAGGAAGGGGCTTGATAGCAACTCGTGAGATTGAGAAAGGCACCTCTATACTCTTCGAGAGACCCCTTGTCTGTGTCAACAGGGAAATCAATTCATTATCCCATAAAGTTGGAGTTGACTATCATAGAACATTCTATTTCCGAGCAGCTGGTTTCGGTTCCAGAGCAGCAGCGGCGGATATTCTACAGCCTACACAATGGGCATCCTACGGTACCTCTGCTCTTGGGTATATTCATGACTAACGCGTTCTATTGCAATGACGACAAGACATTGGAAGCAATCTTTCCGATCGCATCGTTCATCAATCATAGCTGTCTCTCGAACGCTCGTTTTAAAATTCACGATCAGCCGTCAATCTCCGGTACCCTCTTTACAAGGCGGCGCATTAGTCCAGGTGAAGAGCTCACTATATGCTACAACAAAGGCGGAACTTCGGAGATTCGTCAAGTCTCACTGAAACGTGCTTGGGGCTTCGACTGCAGGTGCAGTCTCTGTTCGCTCCCGGCTCCAGAGATCAGAGAAAGTGATGCTCGTCGGACTGAGATCGAACGTCTTGAGAAGATGCTCGACACAGGTGGTTGTCAGCCTCGCTATATACCAATCGATCATCTTGCGCATTGTCACACTTGGGTCAAGATACTCCAAGAAGAGTACGGGGACACTGCTGAGAGCCGAAGTTACAAAGCCTACAACGCTGCTTTCTCAATCAGTCTTAGAAACAGAGATGTCGTCCGCGCTTATGTATTTCACACGAGAGCGCTCAAAGCGGTTGTCATGACTCAGGGTCACACAGGACCCGATGTGGGAATGACGAAGATGATCAACGCTGACTTGAACCGACGGGCTGGACACCTAGTACCGAAGCACTCGAGTGCAGAAGATTTTGAGAAGTGGATGTGGGGGCCTGGCACGTGAGACTTTTGTCCTTACATAGAGTAGATTCGTCTCTCATGCCATTGATCCCAAGTGGTTAGGCACCAACCCTTGTTCCTTAGTACACACCATTGTCGGAGCCAATGGTTCGATGCACTCAAGCTTAGTCAGCCAAGTTTTGTGTCTCCTTGCATGGAATTGTGACGGGTCATTTTTAACGTGTAGATGCATGACAAGCGCGGTCAAGGTTCACAAAAGCGGGAGCGTCGTTGTGCTTGGATCAAGTCATTGCAGAAGTCAGTACATTGCTTTCAGCAGCACTTTAGACGTGTCTTTGAACTTTCCACCCTCGCCATCGGTCATGGCTGGAATCGGACTCTCAAAGTGGGCCTTGCAAGGGCGCACCCACACCAGCTTTGTGAGGTGGGCTAGCTATACCACTGGCATCAAACCCATGAAGAAGGCAACAGGGCCTATGTATGAGATTCGTGAAGTTCCTGGGAAGGGAAGAGGCTTCGTTGCTTGTCGCAGCATTGAAAAGGGCACACGAATTCTGTTTGAGGAGCCACTTCTCATTGTACCGCCTGCGACAGCAGTTCCGAAAATCACATTACAAAACACCTGGAATCATTTTGCACCAGAGGTTTGCCGAGAGCGCCAAATTGCCTCAGAATTAGAATTATTGCCCCGGAGTAAACAGGAAACATTCTGCAGCCTTCACAATGCTAGGTCTCACGAGTTTCCCCTCACCGGTATCTTAGAAACAAATGCTTTCTCTGGTGTTGACCGAGAGACACGTCTAACCTTTCCTACTGTCTCACTCATCAACCACAGCTGTCGTCCCAACGCCAATCTTGATGCTAACTAGAGTGTCATGTGTGCACATGTGTTCGCAATGCGCAGAATCCGCGCCGGAGAGGAGATCACTCTTTCTTATTATGACGCACCTTCTCACGACAGGCGACCAACTTTGAAAAATACATGGGGCTTTGATTGCCAATGTGAATTTTGTCTACTTTCCCCTCCAGAGTTGTGGGAAAGCGACAATCGTCGAAGTCAGATTCAAGTCCTTTCCAAGCACATCGAGCAGTATCAAAAAATCGAAAAGATAGGAGACATACCAAACACAGCCTTGAGGGATTGTTATACCTGGACTAAGCTGTTCAGGGAAGAATATGGTGATATCGCCGATTTTCGCAACACAGGAGCTTACGTTGCTGCTGCCAATCTTTGCAATGTCCAAGGCGACAAATCTCGGGAAAGCGAATTCTTACGAAAGGCAAGTAGAGCAGCAGCGATTGGCCAAATTGATTACTCAAAGGAAGCCCTACGACTGAAAGGGTACGTCAAGCGTGTAGCAGATGAGCCAACCATACCCAAAGGACTTAGCGCAATAGAATTCAAGAAATGGTTGTGGAAGCTTTGATGATCGTTACGAGCTATCTTGCCCGAAATCTACATGTGACTTCTCACCATGGAGATACCCCATCCTATGCCATCTAAAAAGAAACCGCATCTATTCATATTATCAGGATAGATCTCCATTAGGAGTCAGGCGCAGGAAATAGCATGATCGTATGATATAAAGGTGCGTATATGCTTTTTTATCATCATGAGAGTTGACAGGATGGCTGAAGATCTTGTATGGTTCTATTAGGAGATCTCCTAAAAGATATCGCACGCCTTTTCCTGATCATTCTTTGGGCCCGTGAAATCGCTGCAATTCCCAGTACTCCGGGGAACACTTCTTCCGTGAGCTGGTTCGATTCATTCATGACACCGGCGCTCAACTTCAGCAGCAGTAACAGATATTGGTCAGCACAAGAGGATTTTATGGGTATCATCAAATGTTGGGACTTTGTTCTCCGCGGCACAGACTTGGAAGGGTGGGCGCATTGTGATGCCAGCTGGATCCGCCAGTGGCCGTTCGGACACGGCTAGTATCTAAGGGATTCAATCTTGGGATAGGGATCGCGGTTGGACTATTCATGTCGCCGAATCGGACGTAAGGATTCATTGCTGAGGACACTGTGGCAAGTATGTCTACTTGCTGGCATTTTCACAACTACATTCTGCATCGTGGCTTTCGAAACACGACAGTGTTTGGGACTCGCTTTCATGCGTTCTCTTTGATTACAAGTGCCTCTCACACACACTTTTGCAGATTGTGGCTCCGCGAATCAGGCATTCACAGAAGAAGTCTTCCAACCGCTGCACGACAGGCTGGCTGAACTGTGAAACCGAGATGCGTTCTCGAGGCTTGACAAGGTGAATCTTAATTTTTATGCAGGTTTGTGTACGAATATGTCCATTCATTCACATGATGGTGCAGTACATAGTTGCTGAACCCTGATGTACAAATTTATTCAGCACGAAGCTGCCGATAGCTACTATCTTGGTGTAATGAACTACTCATAGCCTTTTGCAAGGCCAGTACCTTAGGCCATTTACTTACAAGCAGACAGTATGTCAAGCGCTTAGAGCCTCAATTAATCGGATGGGTCACACTCTGCTATTATCAACGATGTCACCTGGCCAAGCTCACCGATCGCTCCTTCCCCAGTCGGCATGACTTCCAAGAAATAGCAACCGTAAACACTGCACTTACATTCGATAGTATCACATTCTCAACTTTAGACTATCTATACTGTATAGGAACAAAGAATACTTTTCAACATCGGTATCAGAAGGATATTCGCGAATCTTCATCTATTGAGATAGAGTCATGGGTCCCTCAGGCGATGGGGACGCACCAGAGGCCAGCAATAGCTCAGGAGGTAGGTCATGTGGAATTCTACATCAAGACGGGCTAAGAAGTCTCCCAGATCGGAGCAATCAGACTAGCAATCAGGCTAATACCGATCACCAAACGTCAGACCAAAAGTCCGGGAATAATCTGGATACGCAATACTTCAACATCGAGGACGTTACCAAGAAAGGCAAAGGCCTTGTCGCCTCTTCAAGGATTGGCAAGGGATGGCGTATCATCAGTGAAGCTCCCTTTCTCACAACGCCGTATGACATCTCGGACGAAGACATGGACATGCTCATTGCAGACCAGTTGAGGAAGATAGGCAGAGATTTGACCCTTCGTTTCTTCGCTTGCTACAACAGATTCACACAGAAACCGTTCAGTGGAAGATTCAAGTCCAATGCCCTACCACATGGTGTACCTCCGAAGGAAGCTGGTATGTACTTTACGACCGGCTACATCAATCATAGCTGCCAGCCGAATGCTCGCCCTAGCTGGAACCCAGAGAAGCAAGTAGCAAATGTCCACGCCACCCGCGATATTGAGAAAGGCGAAGAGATCACGGTATCTTACGTTCCCGGAACCGATCTTGAGCGTCGCGCGACATTGAAGACGCTTTGGAATATAGATTGTGAATGCAGTCTCTGCAGTCTTTCGCCTGTAGAGCAAGAGAAACTGAATGCTTGTCGAAAAGAGATACAGATCCTTGGTAGTGGCCTCCAAGATTTGGCACGGCTAGACACTTTCCCGGATGAATGTCTGAAAGACTGCCACCGCCTGATACAGCTAGTTGAGGAAGAAGCTCCGGGGCAACCAGATGAGGGTCTTGCCACTGTTTATGAAGATGCCATGTCAATCGCCGTAAGGCACAGCGACCAAGCTCGAGCAAGTGTTTTTGAGAGAAGGGCGTATGCTGCTAGGGTCATATGTGAGGGTGCGGACAACCCTGAGACCCGCAAAATTAAGGCCTATGCAAGGGATCCGAGGAAGCATGAAGACTTCGCTTTCTTTGATACATGGGAGTCAACAAAGTCAATGATACCATCTGGGATGAGCGAAGACAAATTCGAGAGATGGCTGTGGAGACAAGCAACTTGGTACGTGTGGTTTCCGTTCGGATATATTATGGGAAAATGATCGCGGTGGCGAGGTGCGGTGAGATAGAATCAGAAGCTTGTATTATTTTTCATTGAGACCTGCTCATAGACTAGCAGTACTGAGTTGTGCAAGCTTTATAATCAAAATCAGAGCCACAAAACCACAGCTTACCGCCTACATATCTTCATTGACTGCCCTCAGTCCACAGCCTCAATTCTTTAGACTCTTATATCCTTGACTTCGCTCTTAGATAACACATATTGCTATCCTTGAGAATGGAAGATTTATCAGATGGAGTACCCCTTCTCAATCAACATTAGCTTCCATTCACCATTGCTAAGGGGCAATCATCTGCGTCAGCTGTCTGTCCAGCAATTAGCTGGGTGCAGATTCTCTTGATCGTTTGCAAAGCCGTAATAGAATGAACCCCGAAGCTCCTGTCAGCTTGCTTCACAACACTACTGGTCACATCATGCACAGAGAATGTTAAGTATTGTGCCTCCGCGGTACGATCGTTGCAATACGTTGGCCACCTAGACCGAATCTGTCTTGTGCCTGTGGCCCCCTTTTTGCGCTGAAACTCCCAAAATGACTCACTGTGCGCCGACAAACCTGTGCGTGGGGCCAGACACGCTAATACATGCATGAGATACTTGGGTACCGCAAAGCGTCCCTTGCACCTAGTGTCTTGGAGACCACCTCCAGGGTCGATCCCTTGACGATTGTAAATTTACAACACCGCATCGATCAGTTCTTCATCAGATCACCGCCCCCATGGCGTCGGTCAGAGGTTTATAGCTAATCTCAAAAGCTTTCAAGGATCCTGATCGGATGGTGCGAAGCAGTCGTTCTTCCGAATCAGCCGGTACTGCTTCAAGTGGGCCGGATCAGGAACTCTCCATCATAGACAGGTCTGGAGACAAGAATGGCCTTATAGCTCGCGACAAAATTGCGAAAGGGACCCGAATCCTCGAAGAGGCACCGCTCTTCAACCTTATCGCTGGCAGATACGTATCAGAAGCTGACGTTATGTGTGCGCTGCAGTTACTATCGAACGAGCGACAAGAGCAATTCTACTCTCTGCCGAACAATTACCCTGACAGAGACCCCATTCTGGGCATTATGTCAACAAACCAAGTGACCTGCGTCGGCCCTGAAACTGTAGCAATCTTTCCCACCATCAGTCTCATCAAATACAGCTGTCAACCAAACGCGTATCATGGCTACAATAGGGAAACAGGACTCAGAACGATTCATGCGATACGTGATATCGCCGCTGATGAGCCGATCACCATCACCGAGTTTGGTGGGCCTTCATACTACCGCCGCGAGATGTTGAAGAAGATCCGCAATTTCACCTGCAATTGCCCTCTTTGCTCGCTCCCTAGCGCCGAAACGAGAGCCAGAGACGAACGATATGAGCTCATCAAGCAACTGCGGGATCGGTTCCACAAGATACACATGGACTTTTTGGATCACCAGATGGTCCGTGATCTCTTGAGAGGAGCGCATACTTGACTGCAATTGATAGTGGAAATGCCCCAGGATGTCGCTGCAGGCTTCATTTTCGAGCCTATCAATTTTGCTTTTCAGATCAGCATTAGCGATGGTGATTTAGCTCGGGCAAGTGTCTTCGCTAGCCATATGCATAGGCTTCGGACTTTGTGTCTTGGTGAGGATCACCCGACGACACGGAGGTGGAGAATCCTTAAGGAAGACCCTACGAGGCATAAGGTATACGGAGGGCGGAAACCGAAGACTGGGAAGGACGATGTGCCAAAACATCGTGATATTGAAGGCATCGAAAATTGGCTGTGGAGGAAAGAGGAAGGAGTCGACAGCAAGGGTGGGCCAGAATGCCGTGATTGAACTGATGCAACATCTTCGTATCTGACCTGGACATTCCTCAACGCAGTACAAGTTTGCACACTAGAACACTCATGAAAAACACTCCACCTAATTCTGCGTCGTGGTGTAAGATGAACCTGAAAGGCCAAGGCTTACATATCAGCCTTTCCGACACTAGCCTTCAGCCTCACAGCAATCTCTTGGCATCATTGCCTCGAAACTCAATCGCGTACTCACCCATCCCTTCAGTACTCCAACTCTCCAATTCCACAATCCTCACTCAATCGCTCATCCTGACTCTCACCAACCATACCTTCCACCGAGCATGCCAGCGCCCACATCCCCCTCCCCCCTCACCACCCAGCAAACCCCACCCTTCCCCTCGCCCTCCACATTCGACATCCTGCCCCCCCTCCACCCACTCCTCCTCCGTCTTCTCGCCCCACCACAGCCTCACTCACCCACCTCATCACCTAACAATGATGTGACGACCTCATTCATATCACTAAATGACACGCCCAACCCCACCCATCCCCCACCCACCCAACCCCACGAGCATTTAGCCCCGAAACAGCTTCCAGCGGAGTTAGGCGCCGTGAAGACGAAGATCCAGAAGGCACGGCAGACGCTTAAAATGTTGGAGGGTATGGAGTGGAGTGTTGAGGAGCAGGAGGGTGTTATTGGGGAGTTGGAGGCGGAGGAGGGGAGGAGGGCAAGAGTACTTGGAAATTTACGCGGACGGGCGGGGGAGGCGGCTAGGGGGGCCATGGAGGGGGTGGAGGGGATGGAGATGGGGTGAGTGGTGGTGGGCGGGGGTGGAAGGATGGGTGTATGTGACATGATATTTGTTGACAGAGGGGGTGGTGGCCGGAAAGTGGGAAAGGGGAGTGGATCTTTATGAGGCAGAGTATGCGAGTATGAATGATGCGCTGGAACGGCAGGGGGTATGGATCTTAGGAAGAGGGGAGCCATACGTGAGATTGGTCGTGCAACGAGGCAGAAGCGACGATGACTCTTAGATCAGGGGAAGAGGGACATGGTTATTCATGAAGCTGAATGGTAGAATGAGGGTTATGCGGTGCTTTTGTGTTGTTCTATCGTGACGACGATCAGGAGCATGGAGCTTCAGATCTCACAAGACCGAAATGCAGAAGATTGAGATTCATCAATTGTGGTGTTGCAGAAACGCGGCTCTTGTAGAGCGCTCGATATGCCCTGAGATGCTCTGTCTATATACGGATTCGGCATGACCATGAACGGCCACCGGCCAAAGGTGTTGAAACGCTACGCCTGTTGCCAGGCTTCTATCTTTTTGTGATCTCGATGTCTTCCCAATCAACCAGAACGCCAGGCTTTCTTGCAAATGTGATGAACATATGCACCGCCACTACCAAAATCATGACCTGTTCGCAAAACGCACATCCCTTAAGTGGGCAGGGGGAAGGTGTTGGCCCACACGCTGATCTCTTTCTTCATTGCATTGATTTCTGGGACTTCACCACCAGCGACCTTCGCCTTGAAGTCCTTGAGCTTGTTGGCTTCCTTCGGCAACGCCTTCTGCACATCCTTGCATATCTGAATGCACTTGTCGATATAGTCAGCGATTCTCTTGAAATCCTCTTCGCCCATGCCTCTGCTTGACATAGCGGGCGCACCAATCCTTATACCGCAAGGGGTGAGGGCGCTCTTGTCCCCTGGGATTGAATTCTTATTGCACGCGATATTGACCTGTTCGAGCACCGCCTCCACGCGCGCACCGTCAAGTGAGTGCTGTCTCAAGTCGATCAAAACCATATGACTGTCTGTTCCGTCGGCCACCAGTTTGTGGCCCAGTCGCTTGAATTCGACTTCCAGAGCCTTGGCGTTCTTGATGACTTGCTCCTGGTACAACTTGAATTCTGGAGATACGGCTTGCTTCAACGCAACAGCGAGTGCGGTGATGGTGTGGTTGTGTGGGCCACCTTGATGGCCTGGGAATACCGAGAAGTTGATAGGGCCTTCGAGATCATAAAGAAGCTCTTTCCCAGTCTTGGGATCGACCTTTCTCACGCCTTTGCGGTAGAATATCATGGCTCCTCTTGGGCCTCTTAGCGATTTATGTGTAGTTGTTGTGACGATATCCGCGTGCTCGAAGGGAGAGGGGATGACGCCTGCCGAAACCAGACCGCTGATATGTGCCATGTCGACCACAAGGTAAGCGCCACACAGGTCGGCGATCTCGCGCATACGCTTATAGTCGATAAGACGGCAGTAGGCTGATGTGCCGGCTACGATCACCTTAGGGCGGTACATGAGGGCATTGTTCTCGAGGATTTCGTAATCAATGAGGCCAGTGGTGAGGTCGACGCGGTAAGGGAAGGTTTCGAAGTAGGTAGAGACGGCAGAGATTCTAGAGTCGATCAATAGGAGATAAGTTAGTTGTGGGGGAGCGAACATACTTCTTTGCTGGGGTTTGGTAGCCATGGCTCAAATGCCCACCGTGTGGCAGGTCCAAGCCCATCAATCTCTCGTGTGGTCTCATGATAGCTTGATAGACCTGTAGATTTGCGGGGCTGCCGCTGAGTGTTTGGACATTTACACCCCATCTTTCTGCGTCAACATTGAATGCTTTCAGTGCTCTTGCTTGGCATGTGAGTTCGATCTGGTCAATGAACTGATTGCCACCGTAATATCGAGCGCCTGGGTATCCTTCAGAGTACTTATTTGACATTGGTGATCCTAGGGCATCAAAGACTGCCCTAGAAGTGAAGTTTTCGGAGGCAATAAGGACAATTGATTCTCTTTGGCGTTGAATCTCTTTCTCCTACACAATGGGTCAGCGAGATGCATGACGAGTCTTCTGGCAGTTGCGTACCATTATCCCCTTGATCTCTGGATCTAGATCGGCCAAAGAGCTGTGCATGATCTGGGTTTTGTTAGCTGGGTCACAACTGATAACGGCGTTGCTACTTACGTCCTTGTGGGACTCAGGCAGAGCGTAGGTCGAGATGTCACCCATATTGGCGGTCGGTGTATTGAATGTGTATGTGTCTGACGAAGTGCTTCAGTGAAATTATTGGGTATATGTAGAAGCAATGGGATTGTTGGCTCGCCGAAATTGGTGGCAAGATGTAGATGGTGATGTCGAAGATATTTGGACCGGAGTGAAATTTACTCTCGTCACCCCGATCGGTGAACGCGGGGTGGCTGATTGTGGCTAGATTTCAACGGCCGCTACTAAGATACGCGGAGCAGCTAGGGTAAAGTATTTTCCGGGGCCGAGATCTTCTTCAGTCAAGTTGAATGAGGAGAGATCCCTGTTCAATCAATGTCCGGTCCATGAGCATTCGTGCGGCCTGGAGGGCTTCGATTCAGCTGCAAAGATGCGGCTCCTCTCTGCCACATGGTCATCCTTGGTACACTTGCTGGAGGGTGCCACTGAGGTCTAGGGCAAGGCGTTTTCATCAGGCACGAGCCTGGTCTACCTCGAGCACCAACCTGCGCCGGAAGGAGCATTTTGAAACGAGTTTAAAGTGTGATGGAGTTTGCCATGAGGTGGACAGATTGGAGGAATCCAATTCTAAAGAAAACCTGGATTGGTTTAAGAGCAAGGATGGACACCCCCAATACCAGCTTACCATTGGCCTTGAAATTCACGCTCAACTGAATACTGCGCGCAAACTATTCTCGAGTTTGTGATGATCTTATCGAATGCACCGACATAGTCATTGATCAGTAGCAGGCGCTAAGGCTTCGACTGATGATGAGCCAAACACGAATGTCGCCCTCTTTGATATGGCCTTTCCAGGCACTCAGCCGGTAGACTACTTCTCGTTGCGATTCATTCACGATCAGCTAACGTACTGGACAGCACTTCCAGAAGGCCACCCTAGTCCCTGCGCTCCGCGCCGCTCTTGCCCTCAATTGCTCAATACAGCAAGACAGCACGTTCGACAGAAAACATTACTTCTATCAGGATCAGCCTGCGGGATATCAGATCACACAGTATTATGGTGTGCAGTCTCCCGAGCATACACGATCTACGCTAATCAGGCATAGCACCATATGCGCTCAATGGCCAGGTTTCGCTTACGGAGCTCGACGGTTTTGACGATAGCCCAAGGACCATCCGCATCAAGCAGGTCCAGATGGAGCAAGACACTGCGAAATCTACCATGCAAGGCACCCTCGCGCTTCTCGATTTCAATCGTGTTGGCCAGCCCCTTGTGGAGATCATCACAGAGCCGGACATAAACAGTGCAAGAGAGGCTGCAGCGTGTGTTAGAAAAATCCAAGCTATATTGCAAGCCGTGAATGCAGTCACGACAGGTATGGAGGCTGGAGGATTGAGGGCGGATGTCAATGTTTCCATCAGTCCTGCCGGCTCGTCCACTCTGGGACAACGAGTTGAAATCAAGAACCTCAGTACTCTGCAATCGATCGAAGCTGCAATTATTGCTGAAGAAGCCCGGCAGAAAGAAATCCTTCGAGCTGGCGGCGAGGTTGCAGGGGAAACACGATCGTGGTCTCTTGGTAGCACAGAGACGAAAAGACTACGCGGGAAGGAAGGCGAGGTGGATTATCGTTACATGCCAGACCCTGATATACAGCCACTTACGATTGGTCAGGTACGTTCAGCTGTGGTTCAAGGTCTTGATAACCGACTAATGCGTCTCTAGGATCTCATCGACCACATCTCCAAGACTTTGCCTCCACTACCAGACGAGCTTGTTCGCGACTTGACCGAGAACTCAGGTCTGACATTGAAGGATGCGAAGACCTTGATCGCATTAGACGATGGAGAGCGCTTAGACTATTACGATGAGGTCAGAGCAGCATGGGCTGAAAAAAGAAACCCTGGACAAGCAGGCAATCAGGTGCTAGGCAACGATGAGAATGTGCAGCCCCATATAACAAGCGAGGAGATCAAAACTTTTGACAAAACCCTCGCTAATTGGTGAGAATTCGGAATCCCACAGCACGAGGCGTCAACTGATAATTTCCAGGGTACTCCACGAGATCGGACATCTGCTTTCCACCGACCCTCCCACTCCATTTTCGTCGTCGCTGGTCCCGCCACAGACTTTAGCCGGCATTCTCCACGCTCTGCATATCTCACAGATATCGCGTTTAGCGGCCAAAGACATCCTCAAAGCAGCCTTCAATGGTGACAAAAGGAACGTCGAAGAGTTGATCCGCGAGTCGGCCGCCCAGACATTGCCAATGGACGCTTACGACAACATAGCGAAGGAGGTGATCCAGGAGAATCAAAAGGCTGTGGACGACATTGTCAAGAAGGGAAGACTAGGCAAGCTGCAATTCCTGATCGGACAGATGATACGCCGAGGAGCAAAAGGCGAAGTGCAGCCACAGGTAGCGGAGGAAATATTGAGGGAGAAGCTTGGTCTGCCGGCGAAAGCTGAGAAATAGGATGATGATATCTCAGTGCTGTGAGACGAAGCATAGCTGTCTTATACAAACGCCATGCTCAGGTCTGATTTTTATGTCATATCACATATCCGTAAGCCTTCCGCAGCTCACCAAACATCTCTTCCTTGCTCTCCACCAATACTTCAGCCCCCACAGCTTCCCATACCACATAGTTGCACCCCAACTTCAATCAAGCCGGCACTTCAAACCCCCTCCTAACCACTCTCTCAAACTGCGCAAAACTAACCTCCTCCCTGACAGTCGTCCCCTTCGCCTCATTCTCCTTATTAACCGGCACCCTCACAACCCCACCTTTCCCCTCCCCCTCGACCCCCCATCCACAAATCTCCCTCACAAACCCATCAAACGCATTTCCCCTGAGATTCAACCACCCCTCCACAACATCCCTCTTCAACTCCCTCGCAATCTGCCCCACCGTAACCGCAATCCTCACCCTCATCAATTCTTCAAACCCCGCCACATCGGCTGTCAGATCAGCGTAGAGGTCGTCGGATTCGAGGATGTCCCAGAAGGTGCTGTAGTCTGCTTGTTCGAGTAATAAGTTTAGGGTCACGAGTTTGTGGATTGCTTCTACGAGGGGGGTTTCGACTGGGGCGGGGCCGCCGTTGGTGCCGTTTTTGTTGGGGGTGCTGGTGGTGGTGGCGGGGGTGAGGGGGTTTGAGGGGGAGGGTTGACCTAGGATGTGTGGGGGAAGAAGGTGCAGGCTGAGGCTGAAGTCGGGGGCGGGGAAGACAGTGAGGGATTTTATGAGGATGGAGGTTACGGTGTCGTCGCGGAGGAGGTGGGGGTTGAATTGGTATCTGTGGATAGAGAGAGGGTGGTGTTAGTGAGTGTGGGAGAGGAGTTGGTGGAGGAGGAAGGAGGGGGTGTGAGGTGGATGGTCAGATAGAGCTAATAACGTGACTTCAGGCCGCCTTAGTGGGGCGGTCAGGTAATAGGAAACGTTTACGTTGTTGTTCATCATGTAGTGGAGCTTTCAAATTCGGTAGAGGAGAAAGGGAAAGAACGTACAACTTGAGGAGCGCGAGGTTCGCGTAGCAGTCATATGTTCGATCTTCGCATTGCTGGGTCACGTATTCTTGGAATATTGTCACGGTCTCAGGGTTGTATCTGTCAAGCCCGTTGAGGATCGTTTCGATATGAGCGGGCCTGTCGGAGGCAAAGTCGAAGGCGATGCCCATGGCGGCCTGTTTCTTGTGGTGAAGTTGGATGGTGTGACAGGGAATAGCTGAGAGACTGAATTGAAGTGCGACTTGCGGAGTTTGATAGCCGAGGTTTAGCCGAGAGCTATATATTGTCAAGACTGCGTATGTATTCTTCTCTGATGGTGCTTTCCTAATCATCCAATAAAGCTCCACGTGACACCACCTGAGCTGTATTAAGCTGATTCATGATATTAAATCTCCGTCGCAGAATTGTGCAACGTACACTTGCTTCTGCTACGTATCAGAACACGGAGTCAAATATGGACATGCCGACGGGGTGCGAGCTCCTACTCTGCAATGGACATTATGTGGATCCAGGCTCTGAAGACAGCCTCGAGTGAATAATACGCAATTGATGGCAGTCATCCAGTGCTGACTGGTAGCGGAAACGTCTTTGAAGTAGGCCTGAGGAGCGATGGGATGAGGATGTATTTCCCATCAAAGGTGAATTATAACGACGGATCTGCGCCTGGATTCCATTATTCGCCTTCCTTGTCGGCACTGGGAGCATCATGCATGGCAGTGTTGGATTAAGACCCTGCATATTCGCCAGGTCAATTCAACACTGGCTACATCACGGTCAACCTAGTGTACGCTGAAATGAGACGCTGCTTCTTGGTGAATTGCAAAGTTCAGGACAGCGGCTAATACTTGAAATAGTGGCCTGTTGTAGTAGCCAGTAGATCTGCCAGCGCTACCATCAGAAAGACGAAGTTCAATGGAGTCATAGCTGCACATGACGCCCCGTCCGAACTCTGACCTTCTATTTATCGAAACTGGTGCTTGTTACGCAAGCCTCAAATGCACATTGATGAGCTCTGCACATACCTCTTCGGAGCTCAGCATACTCGCTTCATATCCTTTCTCACTTGGTTCGCGGATCTAAAGCCACTGAGGATACCTCTGTCAGTATCAGAGCGCAAGACATTCGACTAATCTCTTTGCGCCGTTCGACAGCGTTCGAAAACTTTGCATCCTTTGGGAGAGGCCAGGTTCAAACAAAACCTTGGGCATCACAAAGTGTAAGCCATTTGAAACGAGGAAAAGGGTCGGCCGTAGAACGCTTGAAGACAATGAAAAGAGGCAACAAGACCTCGCGAGATCTTGAGCACTCATAAAAAGGAGGCTTCAGAAGTCTGTGAGGGGAATAATGTCTTCAAAAGCCACTATACTCACTGGCTAGGACATCCTAAATCCCTACCTATCTTCGTCTTGAAACCTCCTTTCCATAAGGATGGTTGTATTTTCGAAATTTGCCAGCAGCCCTTAAGCCATCCGGCACCGTCTGACCAGCTTTCCACCTCATCCTGAAATCACAAGCAGGGACCTGATCATGTTGCTCCCATCTCAGGATCCACTGGCTCAGACCTTCCAATGCAAGCGAGACGTCCGCATAAAGGAGCGGTCGGGAACGCCACGTGGTTGTATCCAAGCTAATGTAGGCACCTAATGGGATGTCTCCACAGCTCCAGTGGCCCAACAACACGGGGTCTAAGGGCCCTTTACCAGTGCGTCGCATCTGTCGATTTGTCTAAATCAGCAGAGTTTAAAGGAGAGGTCAAAGCAGCTGCTGCGATGGCGCGGACAGGCGGAAGGGATGGATGGGAGAAATCACCACTCACGAAACGGTTCAGAGCTTGTGCGCAATAGTGCCATAGCCGGTTCATTTGGCTCCAAGGAGACCAGGGCGGCTGATAATCGTACATGTTTATCTCCCATTCCGACGTATCGATGTTGAACGGATCTGGCGGAATGGCGGCGAGCCCGAACTCACCCCCAGGAGTGGTATCATTACTAGCAGGATAGCCGCCACTACCTTCCAAGGTTGACGACCCAGACGCTGCTGGCTCTAGAGCGGTACCGTTGGCAATGTTATCCAAGTCACGCGCTTGCTGCTATCAGAAATCAGTAGCCATCATATTTGCTTGAATGAACATGGCCTTCAATCGAGATAGGCTGGATTCTTACGATATACCTTATAGCTCGGTGTCGATCGTGCAACACCACAAATCAGTAACAACCACGGGGCGAGGGAGACGCTTGACCGCATCTTTATTAAATAAGACGTACAAACCTCCCTGAGCATTAATCCCGCCGCGGCCGCACCACATCGACAGTAAAAACAGTCTCGAGCCGCACCTCAAAGGATGACCAAGAAGCATAAGACAGGAACAAAAGTGTGAAGCTTTGCAGCACCAAAGTACCAGAGGTCTCAGTCGCATAAGCCTTTAAGACGCCACATGCCACCTTCAGCCGCTTAAACCCGAGTCATGACGAAGGCGAAGTCAAAACGTTAGATCACGAACACAGCAGGGAGTCGTTGCCTTCAACACTACGCTGACATAACTTCACTGCCAGCTTAATACCTACTAAGAGGCCTCTGAACATATACCATTACCCCGGTGTCCTGGATGAGATCAGCAAAACCTAAAGGGGGCGAGAATGCCTCCAAAGGCTACTACGAAGTTCACTACCCAACAGACCGAGTCCTACTTATATCCCTTAGATCTCATTCGACCTAAAGCGTGTAATTCGGCCCAATACCTGGCCCAGGACTCAGTCTTTGATACTCGCCGGCTCTACCGCCAAAACAGAACATACCAGCTCAGAACACCCATCCATGCAATAGACATAAGGTCATAAAGCTGAGAGGTCGGCAGCCTATCAATAACCCGAACAATTAGTACCTCATCGAGGATTGTTGCCCTAGCTCTAGCATCCTCCGCACACACGATCTCGAACGGATTGTTCACCGAAAGCCGTAGAAGTATGGGTTTTTGTGAGTGGCTATCGGCCGGTACTATATCCTAGGAAGTAATGAAGCAAGCAATCAATCAGAGCAAGTATCACATCTATAGCTCATATCGCTTTTGAAAGGCAATTCAAATTGTACAAATGACCGCCTACTAACTACCAAGAAGACGTAGGAACGCGGAGGAAGCTTAGCTCACAATCCATTGCGTGTATATATCTGAATGTCTCAAGCAAGGGTATCTCGTTTATCATCCCAACCGCATATCGCAGATCCGTTCATAACCTCGTAAATCATCATTGATATCCATCGTATACATATACCCATACAGAAGCCCCTCCCCCAACACCCCGATCCCATACCCACACCCATCCATCCTATCCCATTGAAACGCCCAACTAAATGCTAGCCATCAATCCACAACAACAGCCAGCACGAACATCACAAACGCAACCCTTTACCACCACCAAAGTCAGCCATTCTAATCCTCCCCACATGAAAATAAAACGTAGAGAAGTAGAAAAGGGACTTACCGAGCAATCTCGCCCCTCCGCTGCTTAATACCCTTCCAACTACCCAAGCCCTCGGCCACGCCTCCGGGGGTCAAGAGGCAAAGACTAGCAAGCCCGACCATCATAGAAATAACCAGCCTAGCCAAGAACCTCGGCACGACTTTGAAGACGATGATGGTTGCTGTGAAAGCAAACGCTAGGACAATGAACGGACTATCCAACCTCATCATCCCCGTACCGTCAGTACAGTCTGTGGATGTTGTGGAGAGGGCCCTGTTCCTGGTTGATGAGAATTTGGGGATTGAAGGGGAAGGGGAGATGGCGACGAGATCGTCGCGGTTTTCGAGGAAGGCGGATTCGGAGGGGACGATGGGCGTGTGGGATTCGATCCATGATTTGTACTTAGTGATTTCGGTGGTGGAGGCGGGGTCGAGGGTGCGGATTAGGGTGGTGTAGGAGGTTAGGGCTTTGTCTGTTGGGGGTTTTTCTTTGTTAGTATATACATGCTTAGGTTCATGGGGTTTGAGACAAAGGGAGGGAAGGGGGAAAGGGAGAGGAGGAGAGGGGAAGACGTACTATACAGCTCTACTTTCCCGAAGCTTCGATGGAGCAGATCCATACGGTGCCATTGGAGTTGAGATGGAAGTTTGGCTTCGTGTCGTCGACTCGCGGCCCTGGCACCAGCTATGCCCTCGTAGTTGCCAGCTTTCTGCCCCATCGGACCCTCCTCATGCGCTATAGCGGCGTCCAGCTCGCTCAGCTGCTCCTCAATCTCGGAAATCTCGTCTTGCAGGTAGAGCAGCATGCGATTGTTCAAGGTCTCGAATTTGCGGTAGATGGGTCTGAGAAATTCGCCTCCATCGTGGGATGGCGAGCGCGAGTGGCCGAGTGTGTGGGGATGGGAGGAGATGTTGGAGGCGAGAAGGTCGTAGCCAGCTTTCTTGGGCGAAGGAAGTGGCGAAGGGTTGTGGCTTCCACGCCGAGAGCGTCGCTGAAGCTGAGGAGCGAATTGAGAGTTGCGGCGCTGGGAGGATGCAGGGAGCTCGAGGTGGGAAAAGGAGGGTTCGTGAGCCGCAAATGGTGGTGGTGCGTAAGATGGGAATTGGAAGGGATTTGGAGGCGGAGAGACGGAGCAGGCTTCGGGGACCAGACCTTCGTTTGCTTCGAGTGATGGCCAGTGGTCGTGTATAGGTGGGCCATTTGTAGTGGGAAGGAATTCGGGCGAGTCGCGCAATTCGGCTGGTTCAGGCTCGTCGTCTTCAGGAGTGGTGGAGAGGGCGTCGGTGGGGTCTTCTCGGATCATTGGGTATTTGTGTTGCATGATTGGGGAGTCTTGCTCTGGGCTTGAGGAGTGCATTGAGATACCCGAGTCCGAGTGCAGGGATGCTCTACCCCAAGCACGTTGAACATCATGTTGGATTGCTTTGACCTCCAGATCGCTGTAGCGTGGAGACGCTTGGGGGCTCTGGATCTTGCTCGGAGAGATTGTAGGCGAGATCTCATCATCCGATGGCTCTGGCTCTGGTTCCTTCTCTGCTTCTATGGCCGGTGTGTCCCAGTGCTCGTCGTCTTTCTCCATGAAGGCGAAGACGTCCAGTTTCCCCTTGTGTGGCCCCTCAATGGCCTTACGTGTCACCGGCTCTTCTCTTGCAATTGGTTTGGGCTCTTTCGATGGGCGCTTTGAGGGTCTAAGGCTCGAATAGAAGATGGATCTAGGTGTAGCTTGAGCATCTGAGTTGTTGCTCGATGAGGAGTGACGGGAGGCGAGAGCGAGATCAGGTGGAGGTGCTTTCTTCTTTGAGGATGAGGACTGCTTCGAGTGACGATGGCGTGAACTCTTGGAGGAGAGCATGATGGTAAGATGTATCAATTGTACCGAGACAGTCCCTGGTCTTGTAGCTCTTTCAATGCCAGGTGTTCCTGCCAAGTAGTATAGCTATTCCATTGTAATCATCAAACGTCAGGCACGGGGTTTGGTCAGCGAGGTGGTCTTTCGCAAATAGACGCGCATCAAACAGCGGCGCAAGAACGACAGTATGAATATAGATAAGAACGATGCATCGTGGCTAGAATACCTGAGACATCTTCAGACCGTGCCGAAACGCTCAGTCGCCGGCAGTGAAGAGGTTCGTCTGAGCCATGGGGGGAGGAGCAAGCAACATGACGCCCAACGATAGGCGCAATTACAAGGCTGCGAATCACGCAGCAGGCTCATAAGCAGGTACATTGTATCTGTCCAATGGGTGAGGAAGGTAATGCTTGTTGGTGGGTGTCTCGGAGGCCGAAGATGGGGGCGGCGCTGGGAGTGGTGGTGGGTTTCAGGATGCTGAGTTGGCCCTGCATCAGCGCTGCTGCATCACAGGGGCGGGTAGATCGACCAGACACCAGTCCAATCAATCTTGGTCGGGAATTTATAGGGGTAGCTACGTTCTGCTGTGAGCACTGAGCACAGGACACCATCTGTTTCTGGGACAGACTTAATGCGAGACATAGGTTCTCAAAAGAGGAAGAGCATGTTCATGACCTTGATTCTTCAACTTCAAAGTCTATTCCTGGTTATCGCGCGTCAACTCCACATGACAGCATCTATTATTAGAACAAGTCAGAGGACATCCTGCACGTGATCCTGCAACAATTCCATCCAATCCATCATACAGTGCCCAGAACCGAACCTTCTCCAAGCCAGATCATGTCGTCACCCCATTCGGCTGCGCAATCTGTGTCCCATTGGGCCTGGGTGACTGGCTCGGTGCAGGCTGTGGAGTGACCGAGCCCGGCATCGACCTTCGCGTATCCTGTACGGCTTGGTTGGCTGGTGACATTGTCCCCGTTCTATCTGCACCAGCCCCATTCATTTGGTCTGCTGCCGGCGAGCCCGAGCCATAGTGTGAGTTGTGCTGCTGGTAGAGCGGCGGTCGCTGTTGGTTAGCAGCCATTGCCTGCCCTGTGAAAGGCGCCTGGCTGACATTGGGCGTATACTGGGACGCTGCTGGTGTGGAGCCGTAGTTGTAAGCTGGAGGAGGTGGTGCCCGTTGCTGATAAGCTTGCGCCGCCGGCGTGGATGCTGGAGGGATCCTCGGCTGTGGGGATGCGTATTGCTGCCCATAAGAACTGGCTTGTTGTCCCAGAGGAGGCCTGTATGAGTTCGCGTACTGGCCGTAAGACGAGTATGATGGCTGCGGAGTGTATTGGCCATTGGTGAATCGGTCAACGTAAGATGACGACGATCGCTGCTGAGGATATTGGGCCCCGTAAGTAGGCCGCACGTTGCTGCCTCCATAGTGCGTTGATGCGGGTCGACCGGGATACTGCGACGCCGCATATCCAGCGCTCGTGGGCTGTCTCTGGACAGGGGTCTGTGTAGGTGCAGGTCTAGTATATGGTTGAGTCGGAGTAGACGAATAGCCACCACGGACCGTCGAGCTCGCGCCATAATTTGAGTATGTACCACTTGGTGCAGGTTTCGCTTTCGCAGATGTCCAGTCGTCTTCAAGAGTACCTTTCTGGGTTTTGGCTGAGATCTTGAGCTTGGTACTCAGCTGCAATGCCCCAAGTTGGTCGCCATTAAGCTTCGCAAGCATGTAGGGTGGAAGCGTAGCAAGGACCTCCACAAGTTGAGTTTTCAGGCTCTCATAGACCTCCATTTCCGCTGATGATGGACTTGATGGATCCGAGGGTGCACTGGCTAATTGTTCCTTCTGGCCTTGCAATGGGCGTGCATTCGCTGGTTGGGAGAGGTTCCTGACCCTTTGATGTGAGTTCAGCACTTCGAGAAGTTCCGATATCTCCTCTAACAGATCTTTCGCCTCTTGGGGTAGAGACTGATCCTTCGCATTGTTTCCTGATGATATTTCGTCGATGCTCATGGGTTTCCATTCCGCGATGGCTTCTTCAACAATCTTCTCGTTTAGTTCCTCTTCAGGTATCATATCCTCCGTCCCATCCTCGCCATCCAGTAAATCACCTCGAAAATCCAATAACTCAGCATATTGGGCCTCTCCATATTTGTTCCACCACAACCGATTCTTCTGCTCTTCCGCTATAACGGCGCCGGTGTCATCCTTACTGGGTGCAAAGCTTGAATATACACTTCGAAATAATGCATCATCTTTCGCCTGAGCCAGAGCCACACTTGTTTCCTTATCTATCGCAGAGGGGGGCTCTCCCGAGCTAAGGGCACGATCTCGGTGTTTCTTTCTTGAGCCTGGCGAGTCGAATTGATCAGAAGTGGGTGAGGTATTGTATGTCAGCCATTTGCCAGTAGGATGTGGCTGCTTTGAATATGGGTCGCGAGATGAGGCTTCTTTGGTAGAAGTAGTAACATCTGATGGATTGTACCAGTTGATCGAGGAGCTTCGCGTAGAGGTATGCTTGGAGGCGGGTCGGGGTGGATTGAGGGGTTTTAGGTTTGACGGTGGTGGAAAGGTTTGTCCAATGGTCGGTGTACTATTCTTATCTGACTCAAGGCTGTGTACAGGCACGACACTGGTCGAGTGTATGCCATTTGGTAAAGGCTTCTCCTCAAAAGCTGTATTGTTGTTTCCGGGTTTTGACAGACTTGAGAAAAGCTGCTTTGCACTCCTTTCACCCCCTGTCAACGTGAGGATCATCCCCGACTTATCGCCTGACATTATGGTAGGTATGCGGTCCAGATCACCATCCTGCTTCGCCGTTTCATGCCGGTATCTCAAGACTCGCTGTCTTTGAAACATTTCTCCTGCTATAAGGCCGTTCAATCTCTTTTGTACCGTCTCAACATGGGACTTCGCAGTCTCCAGGTCACGGACCATAGCCTTTCCTTCACCAATTTTCTTTTGCACATCATTCAGATAGTCACCGCTTGCTATACCCAGGTCTGCGACCAGCTCATCAATTGCATCGTACTCTCCCTTCTCAATCTTCGCAGCGACCGAAGTTTTTAAAGGCGAATCTGACGATTTGGTACGCTTCGGCGAGGGCTGGGAGGCTGTTGGAGGATCATATTGGTAGTCAAAGATAGAGGAAGTGGTGTCGTGGCTAGGATTGTCAGTCAGAATGCGACAATTTTAGGTACTCGCAGTGCTGGCAAAGAGACATACCTTCTAAGGATATGCAGTGCATCTTTCATCCATTTCTGGGAATGCTGTAGATCATCCTCCACACCATTGGTGTGATCCATTTCCGTCGCAATTTCTCCATCAACAAGGTCTCGCTTCCTCTTGCCAGCCATACCCTGCATACCCTCCGACATGGCGGGAGGTGATGGGTCTCGAGGTGCAGGCATAGGCGACAATGCTGACTTGAACACAATTAGAGGCGGGGAGGCAACTATCCGCCACCTAATGTTGAGGTACCGCCCCTGAGATCATGTGAAGGCGACCCTCGCCCTTGACTCATTCGGTGCTGTCGAGGTTTTCAAAGACAGCAATGCCGTTGGGCACTTGAGGGCAGTTTGGTCGTCCCTTGGCGAGATGCGGAAGACCCGTGTTAGAGCAGGGTTGACGCGAATCCTGAAGTCAAGGAGGTTTGATGCGCGAACAACCCAGCAACGTTGACTATTCTCTTGCAAGAAGCTGGAGGGAAGGCTTCTGAGAAAACACTTCACGCTTATGAGAGACAGCGAATTATGTTTGCATGAATCAGATTGAGGGCAGGAATTCCTCGTAGACATTTGACTTTCATAGGGCTGGATGGTTAGATGACTAAGAGTGCTTGGCAGGTTCAGCCAATCAATGATTTGATTCAAAGAGATCACATCTTTAGATGTCTCACACTGACTGATGATCCATAGACTACGTGAGTTTAGAGAGTGTCCACCATTTGGCCTTTATATCTTATGTCTCTGCGTACCTTCCTTGCTTTCCCAATATCCCCTCTGTCCCCTTCAACAGCGCTGACCCAAGGCTGTCCTTGAGCCCATCGATCTGTTCCGTTTATGTCTTCGCCGTCCGCCCGGCTCTCCAATTTAATCTCATCATCTGGAGTTTCTGATACCTCCGACGAATACCATCCTTGTTCTTGGCACAATTTTGAATACTCGTATTCTTCCTTGTAAGCCCAAGTAGGCGTGTTAAGTCTACCGCGTACCAAAACAATCTTATGCTTGTCTTGAGTGAGTTGCTGAAGCTCGGAAGCGGGAACGGGCGTTGTCAAAAGAAAAGATTGTGCCTTTTTGTCGACGCAGCGAACAAGTGCTTGGCCTAGTGAACGGGTGTATTCAGGTTTGAAAGGCTCTGTGCAATGTTCACCTGTCTGCAGATAGGGGATGCGATCGACCGAACGACGTACAGCTTGATGGCGAAGAGGGCTTGGAGGGGGCTGAGGGTGCCTTGAATCCGTTATATCATTCCTCCCTATATCGCCTCCACCTGCTTCACCGAGCTCGTCACTTGTGTCTTGTGTGAACGAGTTTGAAAGTGCCAAATCGTTTTCGATTAAAACCAAGCCGACTACTGACCCATCTAGTACTGAAGATATGTGTTCTGCTTTTGGCTGGTCGCCAAGAAGCATCACAGCAAAGATTGCCTGTTTCGGCCCAGAGTAAGGGGCGACCAGAGGCGGCATCTCCGAAATCAGCCGTTGGTTCCATCGCAAATTCCCAGCTTCGGTTTCTGCAAGATGAAAATACGAAAGACATTGCATGGCACGCAGATCCGGTGCAGTGCGGATGGTGTCCGCAATAGGTTGCGAGGCTATCTCATGCAATTTAGATTGACTAGCATTGCAAACGCCCGACAGCGCGTCGACTACTTCTGCAGGACCTGTAGTACTTGTGTAAACCACATCGATAGCTTGTGAGCGAGTAATCAGTTCAATCAGGAGATCGAGACCGATCCCTTGGATCCAGCCCGCGCTATTGATGACCAAAGGTCCCGTTTGTTTTGAAGCACATAATCTTTGATGAAGTTGCAATAGATCTGATGCGCACTCCATGAAGTGCCGAGGATTCTCCCTTGGCGAAACGTATCCTAGGTGGTGTGAGCGAAGACTTTCAGCGGTCATTGGAGGAGCAACAGGGTGCGTAAATGGAGCTCCGAAATTGTATGAGCGTATCCTGAACAGTGATACTTGTCCAGGAGGGCTGTATTCCGGCTGCCCCGGATCTAGATCAAGGAAGTAAGAGAAGTTCGTAGGCGCAGTGTCTGGCCGATGGATCATGGTCAACAAGAGCGTCGCATTCGACAGTAAGCGACAGAAGGTGGATTTTCCTGACCCTTTGGGTCCACACACGACCACCTTTTTTGGCTCAACACCTCCTTCGGTTCTACTTAATTGCTGTATTAAAGCCTGCGAGTCTTGCTGCAACTCTAACGGTCTTAAAGGCCTTTTATACGGGTCCTCGCTAGAGGTTCGAATCTGCGGATCACTTAGCTCGTAATGCAGCATGAAAAGATCCAGGTACGCACATGGCCGAAAGATCTTTGAATAGATGTTGTTACTTGAGATTCCATATTTCCAGGAGAAGGGTGACCATTCCATAGACGTCGAAAAAGTGGTGATAGATGCCTCAGAAGCCGAATCCCACTACCACATGATGTTATTGAGATCTCAGTGCCTGGAGTGCCAGATCCATAAGGATCAAAGACAGGCCGCATGACAGGGATGGCATGTATGAAGGGAGCATAGACTCGATGAAGCTTGGAGCTTGCATGCAACACTGCGCCGGCAATACTGACAGCACCTTTGCGCACCCAAACATCGTACTGTCCCACGATGGCAAGAGTCTGCAACAGATACTCAGCCAAATGTTGTGTGACATCCTAGGATTTGACGAACATCTTTGCGACCCAGCGCAACTGTCCAGGCATTTTCTGTGTCTTCATGCACATTCTTCTGCGTGGGGACGAACGTGGACAGAGATTGGTTTGCGACAGCTTTTGCAGGACTCCATTCTTGTGGTATCCTTTTGGGCAGTCAGCCAGATAGACCAAATTAGATGAGGATCTTACAAGACGTCTTCACTTGTATCAGTAAAACAGTCCTCTTCCACGGTTGAAGCTTTTTCGGGCTGTCTACCATCAAGAGGAGACTCTGCTGGATCTAGGCTCGGAGTTTCTGTCTCGTCTATTTGCGCATGGCTCCCCTTGGGTCTTGATGGGACTGCTTCCAAAGCACGACCGCCATTCTGCTTCTTGCGCTTCTTCCGTGGGCGCTCGAAGCCCTCTTTCGGGGCTTCCAGCTTTTCCTTGACGGGGAGACGTCCAGGATCCGCTATCGCCTGCACATTCGGCCAGGTCGAGTCTGTTGATTGCCGTGCAGCAAAGGCACTTACAGGTCCTGCCAAGAGTCAATAGGTGCTCCTGGGTGATCATAGGGATTGCCGGACTTGCCACTCATTCCCAATCCTCACATTAGGCAGAATCGGCAATAGCTTGAGTCTCACTAACTAAAGCCGCTTGCATCAGTATTTTGTTGTCCACAGGTAGATGGGAATTTCTACCCGACATGTTGATGTTTGAAAATGCTTGGCATGAACATTACGTCAGCACAGCCCTATCACCTCATTCTCAAGGGTTTGTTCTACTTGCTTTCCTGCAACTTCCTTCGCCGTGGCCGGCCAGTCTCCTTTCTACCACTAGTACGATGCGACCGATCCAACGGCAGTAAATCATACGGCGTAGCCATAACAATCAATGTTCGGTGCTGTTCAGCCTGTTGGAATTACCCACGCTATTTCACATTTGGGGCCCAACCGATTTATCAGTTTATTGGGATCAACCCCTCGGCGCCCCCAACGTAGAATCAACGGCTTGGCTACCCCCACGGCGTTGCATGGTGCCTTTCTACACCACGACCTTTTACCAGCTTCATCACGAGCCATGACAAAAATCGAAATGAGTTGCCAAGCAGAGGGTCAATCACCTCTCAAAGGAAAAGCCACTTCAGCACTCTGGTCACAAGGTGCCATGGGTCTACAAAAGGCACGAGCTTTTTGACGCCGAACTTAATCCTTTATCGTCGTTTCATATTGCGGTCGATCCCGCTATCATGACGTGTTTTATGAGACTAAAATGACCTTTGCGGCGCGGACATCTCCAAGATATGGAATCAATCTCTTGGGCCTGTAGTAACATTGTTTTTGGTACCTGACCTGTTGCGGATGTCAAAACGTCTGTTTGATAGGAACGCCAGGCTCTGATGATAGGAATTGTGTTTGACCTACCATATCTGAGCCCGGTAACATATTTGTGCTGTGAGCGAGCCAACTCGAATCGTACACCTTGGTGTGCTTTTCAGATTGTTTGCCTCTTTGGCCCATAATTGAGCAATGTATGTTGATTTCTCGTTTGCAAAACTCTAAACCACCGCTTTTCCCGTGCAGCAGCCGTGGTGTAAAATATGTTTGCCCTGTTTCCAACCTGGCCTCTGCGTGAATCTCGCCGCAAACTTTGTTCATTAGGCTTGGTACACGCCGCATTCGATCCCGGATAACCATAGTCGACAGAGCATAGGACGTGATCAGTATCAGTCATCAATTTAGGGACTACCGTGGTATATTGAGGCATTTATTGGTAGAGTCACGGCGAAGATATGGTCTTGAACTTCAACAGAGTTGCTTGCTGTGCCAGGAAAATGGCGTTGTGGGTGGTCACCAAAACGGCCCTTAGCTTGACGATCTACGACTGGTATAGCTCTATAAGGGGTCTCGCTTTCTCGGCCATACCACTTCTTCTTAAGCAAGGGCATCTCCAGGTACTGCAATTATCTAGATCAGATCATAACACACAACGATTGGATCAACAAGTCTTCGTGCCTTGACAATGATCTGGTCTCTCTTTTTCGGGTCGCTCTTGACCAGCTTCCTTGGTAACATCTCAGGCATATCTCAATCCACCACAGAGCGGTCTGACAGATACAGGTTCCACACTTGCGAAGCCATTTCCGCAAGACCCCGCACCTTTAGAGGTTCCCAAAGCCAGCGCAGATGTTGGCCTACCTGCTGCTAGTGGGATACCACTAGGTGGCCAAACCGTGTTCGGATTTGTCAGCAAAAGTACGGATCAGAATACTATCAACGATATTAAGCAACTCTGTGACAGTGAAGTTAATCGAACTCCCGAGCTTTGGAAGAACTACAAAATTGGAGATTGGTTCAAGGAGCAGTGAGTCAACCCCATCAACCATCTGCAATGCCTAACCATCTTCAGAGCTGGAAAATGGTCCTCGAGTACTGGGGGCGCGGTCAACATTCAGCAGTACATGCACAGCATAGGTCAAGAGGGCAACGATGCTTGTAACAGTCTAAGTGTGGATTGTGAGGCAGGTATTGACTACGGTCGATGCCAGCAGTTCCCAGAGGCGCACTTTGTTATCTGGGCTATCGTGCACTTTTCTAATTACCTCGGCCATTTAAAGGAGAGCCTAGATACCATCCATCAAACGCTAGATGGCTATGCTGGGACCATGATAGACGACTTTTTTACGCCTCGAGAGGTATGCCCATCTCATCGCGTCCTGGTGGTAGAAGAGGGGCCTAGCTAACACACCTTCGTATCAGGATCCGCTGGAGCTAATCTTTCCCGTCGCTATCATCAATTCGATATTCACTGCTCTCTCATTAGCATACGCACCACTAGCGCTAGGCTCTGCCGTTGCAACTACGGTTAGTGGTTACCTAACACAAAAAGGTCTTGAGGCCACAGAGTAAGGCTTGAGTCTACTTGTCAATTCCTCTCTAACCCTCCATCAGTCCCTTGAAACAGTGGAGCGCTACGGCAGATGCCTTATCTGGTCTCTACATGCAAATCGGTCAGGCTCTTGAAGACTACTGGCAGACACAACTAAATACGAGGAACACATCTGGCACTGCATGGACCTCAGATCCGATGGCATTACCGTCTCTCTTTTACGACGGCTACTTTGCGCAAATCAGAAACACCTTTATTTATGACAAACGCGTGTACAGTACTCTTGCGTCCGCCGGAATCAACACCCTATGGAATCAAGATAAGGTGTTCATCGTCAAGATCTCCAACGAGCATTTCAAAGGCACACCAGCATGCGAGCTTCTCAAGGAGCAAACCTTCTGTGACAATGGCGTAGCCTACATATTCTTGCGCTGGATGCTTATTGACGCGGGCGGACAAACTCTGATCGGAGCTCCCGCGATTGGGCAGAACTCTTACTTCGACGTCAATTCGTGGAGCGTCCGAGGTGCCTATGCAGCTGGGCGCGATGCAGGTAAGTCGGACTATCTGCAGGAGAAGTATTTTCTCGATCTTGGAGTGATTGCGCGCTCGGCGATACGGGTTCAGGCAGAAGGTGGCTTCTACAATACCAATCAGAATGGGCGGACCTTGCAAGGTCTCAACGAAGACATCGCTAGTCTACCGCTTGAGGAGATCCAGAGTTGGAATCTGCCCGTGTGCGACCTAGATGCGCTGTTGGGTGCAGGGAAACAGTTCACTGACAAGACTGTAAGTACCTTTAGGTTGATTCGAGTCTGACACTCCTCAAGCTGATTTCTTTGACAGGCATTCATCAAGAACCTGCCCTGCAGCTGCCATCTCATTCCAGAATGGCCTCTGGAGTTGAAATACGTCCCAGCTGAAAAGCAGTGCAAGTCGGCGTGGCATGATGTCTGAACGAGCAAGTCACGCGTTCCTCTGCTCTTACGGCGGCTGTGTAGGAATGGCAAACCATGTCTAGTCTATCAACGCCATTGTATGCTTAAACTGTTCATATACATACACGCGCTTAACTTCGTGTCATTGCCTGACCTCGGCAATCACTGGAGAAGCAGTCTAGAGCCTGAAAAGGTATAGTCTAGTTGTGAAACACGCTATGTTACCTAAGAAAAGTTAGCCAATCACACAGTATCTTGGCGAATCCTTTGAAGCGTCTTCATCCTATCGGTGTCGACGTGAGATCATTCGCAAGATCGTTGAGCGGCTTACTGATCAATCTTCCTTTGAGAAGCCGTATCCGGACGCTGACAACCAGAAGCAAATCTCGGAAGGACCCTGCCCAAGTGCCTGCAGGAGAACGCACCTGCGAGCGCCTCTCTCAGTTCGCTCAGAGATGGGTTCACGAGCTTCGCGTGAAGTTACACAGTCTCCAAGCCTTTCTTTCTTTAGAGCGGTGTGGGCTAGCACTGTCCTTATCTAATATTGACGTTTTAAGCGCCCACAGACTGCCCTACTCATTGGCCAGGACAAATGAAAGTTCAGCGTGGTTCCAGCGATCCATTTAGGGTTGAAACGTGACCCTAAATACGTCTGACATGCATAATGATCGGAAGCTTTTATGAGGAGTAATCCGCTTCGCCGCAAAAATAGCATCATCTTGTGTCAACATATGCTGCTCTGAGGAGCACCGTCGCTCTCATGCCCAATGATCACTAGAAGCATAAGCGGTGCCTCGATGGCGCCTAGAGCGAGTACACAACTCCGCCAATCTAGGAACACCAAAGTTTCCGACATGCTCAAAGCTTGCATTAGCGCTGCATGGCGTGTCACTTGGCATGTGCACTCTGTTTCATCAGGAGAGAGACTCCATCTTTCGATCACACTAAGATTGTAGGGGTGACGGTACTAGTAAAGCCCCCATGTATTTACACCAGAATCTGCTTGCCTCTTCTTTAACAGGCGCAGACCCGTCTTCAATTTCCTGAAACTATACCGACAAGCATCTCTCAGACATCAATTACCTGCACTGCACTCCTACTGCGTGATGCTGACGATCCTGGTCAGCGCGCTGCTTGCGCTTCACGTTGCTGCTCAGAGTGGTCGTGGAGCACCGCAAAAGGTACAATGGAGCATGAAGAAGTATGGACCCGATGGTCCTTGGCAAGTGCGTTTATCTCATCATGTCCGTGGCAGTAGCATATGAAGCTGAACAAATTAACGGTATAGGCCGTCTCTGTTGGCGTGGGGACAGCTCAGTCTGGCCAACCTCTGAACAATGTAGACCTATTCCCAGGGGGCTTCGCATACCATCTGTTTTTCGGAACAGACTACTGTGCGGCGGCACAACAGCAAACATGCCCAGCATCTGATGCTGGACTGTACGACTATCAGAAGTCGACCACGGTCAACTTGAAGATAAACGATAGACCTGGCACTTGGCAAGCGTGGGGGAGTGACCTAGCTGCGAGACAGACAGGAAATGCATCAATTTTGGTGGACACCGTCAGCATGAACACAACCCAAGGGGTTCTTACCGTCAAAGAATCAGCTCTTGACGCCATCCATGACGAGGACATCACACTGCCGAATGGCGCAACCTATTCCCCTTCAGTCGGCTTCCTCGGTCTAGGCAGCCTGCAAGGAGAGCGACCTTATGATCACGGAAACGGCCAAATATTCGTCAACAATCTCGCTCGACGAAACATTACGCCGTCAGCTTCCACCAGTCTTCACTACGGCTCCGCAAATCTGGGCCCGGAAGGCAGCCTAATATGGGGCGGCTACGACCAAAGCCGCGTCATAGGCGAAGTAGGTCGGTTCGACATCACCGAGCAAGACAGCAAACTCGAACCCAATCTTCTTGATATCCAGATCGGGACAGAAACCGGCGGCTCACCTTTCGACCAAGACACATACACCGGTTTGCTTGCTCTCAACGAAACTTTTGGACTCCATCAGCCTACGCAAATAAACCCTGTGCTCCCTTACCTCTATATGTCACAAGACACGTGTACGAATATTGCCCGCCTCCTGCCTGTGACGTACCAAGCTGGTATAGGGCTCTACACCTGGAATACCGACGATCCGCAATATAAACGAATTACAACCTCACCAACCTACTTGTCCTTCATCTTTCCTGCACGGAGCTCCACAGATGACTCTAGATCAACTCCAAGCGACTCCGCAACCTCGCCAACAAATGTCACTATCAAGATCCCCTTCTCGCACCTTGACCTTACCCTTACAGCTCCGATAGTCCCCACTCCGCGCCAATACTTTCCCTGCTACCCCTTCAACGCGCTCGACAAATCTGGTCGCTACTTCCTGGGCCGCACGTTCATGCAATCGGCATTTCTAGCCATGAACTTCAACGCCTCAACCTTCTTCCTCGCGCAAGCTCCTGGCCCCGCCCCTTCGCCTGAAAACATCAAATCAATCCTGCCGGAAGCGCTCAGCCTAGAATCATCACCAGCCGACCAATTCGCCGCATCATGGAAGGACCATTGGACACCGTTGCCACTACGCCAAGCGGGACATGCTTCGACCACCACCAATGATCAGGATGACGGTCTTTCAGGCGGCGCAATCGCAGGCATCACTATCGGCGCAATCACCGCCGCTGGGGCTATTCTTGGGATCATCGCATTCCTACTCCTACGCAAAAAGCGTTCAAAAAAAGCAGCAGCGAGCGCGGGTGATAAAGAATCTAACGACATCGCCACTTCCCCTGGTGGACTTCATGAAAAGGGGTATGAGTCAGGCTCAGGATCCGGGTATGCGGAAACTGATGGAAGTCCGATCGCAGAGGCTGGCGGGAACGCTGCGCCTCCGAGGTACGAAATGGGAGGCGGCGGAGGGCAGATAGGGAGGTGGGTTGCGGAGCTGCCGGAGAACAAACCGTTGCCTGAGATGCCTGTGGATCGCAGTCGGGAGGATTTGGCGAGGAGATCTGATGGCGCTTTTTGAGCTTCGTTTCTGTATGAAAGAGCGGTTGGGAAGCGAAGGCGTTGGAGGGTACCCGTGTTAGTTAACGGCCCGTCCTGACAGTTCTGATGTTGCACAGTCCTGTACACTAATGCGCATAACACATTATAGGTGCGTAGAATCCAGACTCCCTGTCCGGCTGCGCCAAGAAAACGCGCTTTTGCACCTCGCTGTTTCAACCTCTCCCCTCATCTTGACCAGGTAGATATTATCAGCATCACTTGTTGCATCGCGTTCGATTACGCCAATTTTTGAGCCTTTCATTTGAGTCATTGTTTGAGCTCTTACCCAGCTCCTACGTGGTTCTGAAGATAAAGGTGATGGAGAGACTACCCCCTGAGATTTTCAAGATCTGCATGCAGTATCTCACACAGTATGACGACTATGGGTCTCGTGCTGATTTGAAGAGCCTGAGACTTGCTAGCAAGTGGCATTCATCAGCAGCAGCCGAGTACCTCTTTGCCAAGGTGCCCGTTTGGATTGGACTGAACAGCCTACAAAATCTGACTTCGATTTCTGAGCATCGATATCTGTAGGTCTCCTGTATACAAGTCTCAGTGATTATGCGCGCTCATGATTACTGTAGCTCTTCGTATGTCAAGACGGTCGTTTTCTCCGCCCTAAGTGTTCGTCCAATATCCGATGGGAAAACGGTTAGGCGCGCTACCGATCACCTAGAACGGATATGCCACTCTATGAACAATTTCAACTTAGCGCTAGGCCGGTATTTAGGAGGATATAAACGCCTTATTGATGATCAAGAGTATCTTTCCGAAAGAGATATGAATTGCAAATTGCTCATGCGTGCCCTACGCAATCTTCCCAACATGGACACTTTGGAAATCTGTGACGGCTGGACACAGTACATAGGAGCCGGAGAGCTCTACAGAAGCTTAGGTTTTCTCACAGGTTTCGAAATTTCCTTGCTTGGCAACGGCACACTGCCAGTCCTTTTCAGAGCGTTATCAGAGGCACCTAAACGCTTGCGAGTATTTCGGATCTTGGGGGCCGAGGACTATACTCAACCCTATCTCGTACGCAATGTAGAGTTACAAGATCGCCCTGAGCACCAAAAGCCGCCAGCATTGCCAGACAATTGTGACCATCATTTCTTGTCGCCAGAAGCCATAGGCTTAGCCATTAAAGATTTTGAGCAACGCCACAAAGTCTTCGGGCAATTAAAGGAGTTGAAGATCGATCCCTACTTATGGGCACGCTGCTGTTTGCAAGAGGATCTAGAGGCCGTGGGTACTTGCATTTCGCTTATTTTTATACCAGCACAGAAGCTTCGCAGCCTTTCGATTGGGTACCTTGGAGAGATGGACGATGCTACACCAACCTTGAATATGGCACGTAACATGAGGACTGCATTATTAGGGACGTACTTACAACATCTACGGCTTTGTCATCTCGAAGCGTCAGAAGCCGATCTTGTCAGCCTCCTGGGTAAACGGCATCAGACCCTGGAAACAATCCATCTGAGCGAGGTTGAGGTCCTTCCTCCGTCAAGTTGGATCCTGGTATTGCGAGCTCTGCGCAAATTCGCTTTCCCTGTTTTGCGTGAGTTTGAGCTTTCGTGCTGTGAGGACGTTCTGGACGAAGTATCGGTCATCGATTACATTAGAGGTCGAACCGAGAAGACTTATTGGGACTGAGCGTCTGGTTATACTCCAATGGTACGACTTGCAAATTTGAGCATCCGTATGAAAGTCTTAAAAGAAAGAACCATCTTGAGGATGAAGTAGTCGATACATTCGCCCTTCAAGATACATGCCTTGGCCTGATAGCCGTCTGGTATGTGATCAGGAGGGTCGAAGATCCTCCAATTATGTGAATGGATGCAAAAGAGGGAGGGGTGCACTAGACCTGTATGTATGCTATACGCCACATTCCACCGGCAGCACATCTGGGCCTACATCGTGCAGCATCCAATACCTACTTGCTACTGGAGGTGCCAAACATAGCGCTGACTTTACCGACCCCTCAGCTTCAGCCTTGTCACTTATTCTCCGGTAGATCCTGGCTTAGCGCCGAGTCGGTGATGTGGCTAGGTTGTGATGCTTATTGATAGGTCCGCTAATGTCATGCATCTACGGTGTGGGGTCAGGTAGCCTTGCGGTGAGTATGGTGGGGCAAACTCGATGCTCTATCTCCTGTTCAAAACCCCCTACTTCGATCAAACGATCTAAATCTCCCCGTAGGAACATTTTTAAGGGTGACGACAGTACTCAACTATATGACGAGCATTCGATAGCTGTACTCAGCGGTCTTCGTAAAGCGACATGGAGACTTCCCACCACTGTGCTGCTGTCTAAATACCGTCCGAGTCCCAACCTTCCCCCAGCGACAGATAAGGCTTCAAATGTTAAGCAGCGCCAGCATACTCTGCAGGTAACAAACGAAACGCCCATCACTGAGGCAACCCCTCTATTCATAGGTATAATTATCTATTTCACGCTTCCTTTCACGCTTCCTTTCACGCATCCTCACGGAGGTATCGTTTCGAAATTTGATACTTAGCTCTCAAGGCATCGTTTCTCATAGACTTACACAAAATGGATTACGGATGCGCCAGCTTGTATAAATATACGTCAATTGCGTTCGGAGGCGGCCTTTAGTCCCCCGAGAACACAAAAGAATTGAATGGATATGCGTAAGTGCCATACTATCAAACTGCGTTTGATTGTGGGATGGAAGAAGCCTTACTGAAGGTAGCAGGACTGTGGCCAATCACTTTATGGAGATTTTGAAGACATTCAAGGAGGTGAAGTTGACGCCCTACACGGCCAATTGGCATCTGGATCTGGCTCCAACATAACCTCTCCCAATACCAATGGAGGAGTCGGGATTGACTTGCCACTACAGGAATTTCAGCGTTCGGCGACCCAGGCAACAGTACCCCTGAAAATTTGAATCTAGAATCGGCACTCAATGAACACTCTAGATTCATCACGAATGCGGCCACACGCTCCAGCAGGTCATCAGATCGACCTCGGTGGTTCGAACTCGTCATAAATAGTGGAGACGGAGAAAAACGACTCGGAGAGGTACACCTTACAGGTATCGAGACAGGTGGACAATTCTTCAAAGCGATAAAGCAGAGGTACGATGCATTTAGAGGAAACCTAGCCAAACGCCTTTATCTACTAAAGCCTGTGGATATACAGTTCGTGCAGGTACGAATCCACGTAGCCAGCCTTGCGTAAGATGGACTAACCTCATTAGTTCTCCTTGCAAGACCGATACCGAGTTTTCATCCACGACAAGCCCAAAAGCTGGCCATTAGAGACAGCAGTAGCAGCAGGTCAATGGGAATATCAACCTCCTCAGACCTGTCCACCAGCACCACCGCCCCCGATGCCTGCTGACGCTTTCCTTCAATACTTCGCGCAGGCAGCAAGCCAGCATCCGCGAGCTGTCTGGCTGCCTCGGACGCCGAAGAAACTACAGCGAAATATGGCGGACGAGAGGGTCAATCTTCCGATTGGGTGGGGCATTCTTATCGTTGAAGGTCTCAACAAGAAGCTGGCATCCTGGATCACGTTTACGACGATGGCTGTAGTGTTCGCTTTTGGTACTGGATGGTCTATATATACGGAAAAAGGGGTCAGCGTCTCAAATTTAGCATTGATGGCAATAACCTTGATAGGCTCCTTCGTCACATCAGAATTCTTTGAGCAGCTCGACGCGTGAAGCTTTAAATAGACCTCTACTAAAAGACAAGAGAAACGCACCTCAAGCAGACTATCCCGAAAGACAAGAAGCCCCAAACACAGTACCTAGCTACTGTTCCTACTGGCCGCAACGGCACCATCGTTGGCACTAAACGCTTTTTGGGAATCATCGTAGGGGCTGGTGGGGCTGGTTCCCACCTAGAGGTCCCCAGAGTCTTAAGTGCCTCCAGGGAGATGGCGTCCTGACTTTCCGGGGAGCTCATAGGGAGGCTTCTAGGGCCACGTTCCAAGAAGAAATCAGCGTAAGGTAGTGCCGTTATGGCCACCAGAGGGATATGCTCTCTGGTCGAACGATTAGAATGTAAACTCGGCATAGGAGAGATCGCTGTAGCTAATTTCAGATATGCAGGAAGTTTATCAGATGTGGATTCGCAGCGCCATGTCGACGGTTTTAGTACAACAGCTACGACGATTGCTCCCTGAGATCAGAGGAAAGCTACTAATAATCTGCCTTCTACACTATAGGCAAGCACATTGTTGTCTATACCAGTATGCATCTCTAAGTAAATAAAATCCTCAAGTAATGGACTCGTCAGACCTGGCATGCGTATTACCATGGTTGAAGACTGAATTGCACCAGTAATGCTTAAATGAAGGTCTTACGATTGACACAGAACGACACCAACCTGCGTGTGCAGCTAGGATTCTCAAAGATGGGCTCAAAATAGCGACTATGAACAAGCGATTCGCTCTTGAAGACGCCCAGGCGCCGCAATTGCTATGCAGTATACGAGCAAGCCTACGGGTATATAACTGAGAGTATCAGAAAGCAACACCAATGTTCATGATAGTAGTCTAGTTCGTCGATTGAACAGATATCAATCTCTATTACACAACATTTTAACAAGAACACTAAATCCGCGAAATCAGTGTGGTACAAACGGAAATTATTAACGAAGATTTCTAGCTAACAGAAAGCAGCTGCAAAGTGCACTATGAACTGTTATATAGACAAGCATAAGTCATGATACTCCTAAAGATTTAGAGGTAAATCTAATCCTCACCGAGGAGCACCCGATATTTGCATCTTCATAGATCGAGAAGTCGATGGCAAAGGGCGAGGACCTGCTGCTCGAGTCCAGATCGCAAGGAGAGCACAAATTACCACTGGCAACTTCAACTTTCACTCTCGCATTCGAAGTCTGAATCGTCTCGAATAAATGAACTCTCCACTCACAGCAGCTATCATTACACAATAACTTTCGAGGCGAACCAAACACTTGCTCTACGACTGCTTGTACAATCCCCCCCAACACAATCTTAAGTTCCACGTGCGAAAGGTGGCTGAAAAGAAAAGGCGGAGCACGTATGTGGGACGGGCAGCTCAGATAACGAAGGAGAGCGGTGGGGGAAAGTATCCAAGCGTTAAAGTCTGAATCGTCTAATATACACAGCAAATCTCACGCGCCTTTCCACTCAATACTCAACCCCGTCGTCGCCTGCGCCGTCCCCACCGCGACTTGCGTGCTCCCGCTCGGAACACTGGCCGCGTACCACGTCGCGCCTCCCGATGGATTACCGATTTGTGATCCGCTGGCGGTGAAGACCGTGGCTGTCGAGACGCTGGTTCCGCAGACGAGGTTGTTGTTCTGAATCCCGCATTTGCCTTTGCTTGACGTGAGGGTGAACCCGCTCCCGGAAGCGGCGGCGGTGAATGTTGCGCATGTGCCTGTCGTGTACCATGTTCCGCCGCTGATGATGCAGCCTTTGGCTTGGTTCGAGGTGGTGACTTGGAGGGTGCCGCGGCCGGAGAAGGGAGTGCCGGGGTTGCTGGTTGGGGAGGTTGTGGGGGGCTTGCTGGTTGTTGAGGGAGGGGAGGCGCTTTTGGGGAGGTATTTCACTCCAGTGGCGGGGCAGGAGGATTTGGAGCCATCTAAGAAGGGTAAGTGGAGTCATAGGGAGTTGGGGGGATAGGAGACTTACCAGGATTAGCGGGGATGAAATCCCCTGTTTGCACGCTACCCTTGACGTTGTAGAAGTACCATACCTCATCGAACTCGTTCGTATTCCTACACTGGATAGCGACATCCACCCCCCTTGGCGCCCTCAACGCCGCCAGTATCTGAGCAGACGTGTAGGTCGCTGTCGTGCTAGGCACGATGCCCGCATCCGCGAGGAAGTTGTAAGACGGCAGCGTCTTGAACAGATCGACGGTCTTCTGGAAGTACTGCACTACCTCCTCTTGCGCAACATAATTGTCATAGCACCCGGGTTCGAGTGTACTAATGCAAGTCCCATGTTTCTCCCATTCGTGCTCCCAGAAACTCTCATCATTGCCCTGATAATCTTTCCAGTAGGTGTTCATATAGCTCAACAGGTCGTTGGCACCAGCTGCTGAGATGATGGCAGAAATATTCGTATAGGCCCTCGCAGGGTCGCAGTTCGCTTCATATGTTCCGTCGCATCGGTCAGGCCAGAGACCGTGGACTGCCCATGAATCCACGGGGCCGACAGCTGGATTGTAGTCCCAAAATTGGGTTTGCAGGAGCTGCCCCCCTGGCGCGTTGAAGCAGCATGTATCCACTACTGCGGTGGTGTTTTGGCAGGAGACTTGCGAATTGGGACAAGAGGGCGGGGCGCCACTGAGCGTCGGGGTGCAGGTGAGAAGGGTCAGGGGCGCTGTTTTGATCAGGGCACGGAGTGAGGTGGTGAGGGTCGACATTTTTGCGGTAATCGATGAGGAGACAAGCTCGTAGGTAGCTGGCCAGGAGCCTTTCTTATAGAGGGCATTTTGGAATGCTTGCTGAAAGATATTCATCATTGGAAGTTGAAACGCTCAGTGACCATTACTTGATCGACAGGAGATGCGCGAGGTAGCGATACTGATTGGAGCCTGCCTTGCATCAATATCAAAAGACTCAGAAACGCTAGAGGTGTTTCTGGAAGGTCATAGGACGGAGGCGATAAAGGTACTGCGGGTGATGCGGATGTCAGATGCCATTGTAGGCATTTGACCTGTCGATCACCGGTAATGGCGCCTTGCAACCTTCCCCGTATTTGGTCATCAACGTTTCTTTGTGTTTGCACGAGGTGGGATGATTGGAGGTGAGAGGAAGGTCGCGTTCGCAACGCTCCGCTCCGACGTCCGCGGAGTGCCAAGAAATGAAGCTTCAAAGCCAGTCTGAGAAATATGCATTTATGATTATAAATACCGCGGTTTTGGCGTCAAATGTGTCCTTGGAGTTGAGCCATATTCTAGGCCTTGTAAGCACTGTTTTACGGCTGTTGCTCGCTTTCAGATTGGCTGGTTGGACCGTCAATCGTCGAACAACAGGTCACGGTTGGGTAAGCTGATGCCTAATTCCTATTTTTAGAGAACATCGGGATTCTAGCAGGGCTGGAAAGTTCCTATCACCGTCAATGATAAGTACACTATCCGTCCGGAGTATGTGCGTGCTCGCATCCAGTTTGAGATCCCAGATACCAAACCATGTTACCGGATAGTACTTCCTTGCTGAATAGATATCACAATCTGTTTATCTACCAAAAAGAAAATGCGCTGCGCCTGTTCGACCGTCGACTTTGACAAGCTTAATCCGAGACATGCTAAGCAATCTTGGAAGAGGCTTGGAAAAGTGGCTGATTTGTTCTTTGACCCTCAGTGCCCTTTATGTTCTGCGATCAAGAAAGTGAGTCGAGTTGGGACAAATCATCAAAACAGGGATGATCGCCAGCTGTGCGTAGGCGCTATACACACTTCGTCTATCTATGGTCATCCCTATACTCTTCAATCAGCATTACCGTCTTCACGAAAGGAAGAAACCAGAGAAACGACTTCTTACGTTGCGTATGCGGTCACTAAATCAGAGGACATCGAGCGTCACCTAAATTGGCACAGAGTTAACTTTGCCCGAGAGGATGGTTGGATCTGCAAAGTTGAAGATAAGGAGAATAGTGATACCTTTCACGCTAGAATATTGAAGCCTTACCTGAACATAGGTCTGGTCCAGGCCTGGTTGAATTTTTGTGAAAAGAATCACTCCTCTACATGCGGAAAAGCAGCTCACTCTAATGTGGCACATTTTTACCTGATCGAATGCCACTCTCGAACCGTGGTAAGAGTGGAGAGACCAACACGGTACATCGCTTTAAGCTACGTCTGGGGCGATTTAGAGTGCGGATCGATCGTCGTTTCAGGAGACTCTGCCCGAGCGCTACCCCCAAAATCAGCGTCTACCATCGAAGATGCGATTGCGCTGACTGTGGCTTTGGGTGTGAATTATTTATGGGTTGATCAGTTTTGCATAAACCAAACCAATCTGCAAGAAAAACATCAGCAAATACGCCATATGGACTCCGTCTACAAGAACGCGTGGTTTACGATCGTGGCTGCTGAGGGACACAATGCAGACTGTGGACTTCCGGGCATTTCTCGCCGCCTTAGGCCAATATCAGCCCTAGCGAAAATCAATGGGCAGCACTTTACCTCAGTCCCGCGGATGGCGAGTTTAGTGATCTGTGAATCTATCTGGAATTGTCGTGGTTGGACCTTTCAAGAGTCTGTGATGTCGTCGCGGCTTCTCGTCCTCACCAATGACGAAGCTTACTTTGAGTGCCACTCTATGAACTGCAGTGAGGCCATACACACGCCACTGACTGCAATTCACACTAAATCTTTGAAGAGGTTTATATCTTGGCACCGTGATGGCATCTTTCCTTCCATCACAAAGGGGCGTTATCCTTGGGACGATGTACAGAGATACATAGAAGATTTTCGAGAAAGATCGTTGAGCTACCCCTCGGACTCTCTCAATGCTATACAAGGAGTCTTGGACTCGTTGGAGCGACTGTATCCGTCTTTGCTTCATATATGGGGCCTCCCAATCGTGCCAGATGTTACCCTAGAGGCTTTGCAACCTGACTCGAAGCGTCGCACCGTGCGAACTTCCAGCCGGGTCGAGCAATTGCTGACCAGTCTTTGTTGGACCACATCAGAACGCGCAACCAGAGTCACAGATTTACCCAGCTGGTCTTGGGTCGGCTGGCTAGAAATGTTGGCCAAGGCTTCACCTTACAATGGCTATCTGCTAAACTCTTTCGGCGTTAAGGCATACTTTCAAGATCCGAATACGCCGCTGTCCCTCATACCTCTTGACCATTATTGTAGCATGCACAAGGATCAAAGAAAGCGGATTGATAGCACAGGGACCTTGCTCCTAGAGGGAACCATGCTAAACGTTAAGTTCATGCCGTATAATATGCGTCAAATAGGATCTGCTTACGGCAACTCGAATGGCATTGTCCTCCTAGGCGCAAATTACGATTTATTTGTAGATAACCGAGTTTTCTTCACAGCTCCAGCCGAGGAAGTCGACGATGCATTAGCCGACAACAAACACCAGGGGATCATTCTTGGTGAAAGACTTCACACGTATTTCTCCTCCTCAGGTACTGCAGAGTACAAAAGAGTCAATGACAGTCACTCACCATCGTTGATGTTATTGCTTGTGAGGAAAGTACAGAAAGGTTGGGAACGTGTTGGACTCGCCATCTTTGATAATGTAATGGCTAGCTATGGTCCAAAAACCTTCATGAATGTGAACGGAAAGTCAATTGTGAGCCAACTTTATACGAGGAATGCCATATGCGACGTCCCACAATGGCGGCAGACTATCTGTCTCATATGATAGCTCCGATATCGCTCAACAGCTCTCCGGACAAGATTCCTGAGCATCAGTCTCACGTACCTTTGAATGGACGCCTTACTGCTATCATGGGCTAACATGGTACTATGCGATTACGAGGCCGCCTTTTTGCGGGTAGTGGTCGGTAGAGCGAATCCTAGACACCACTAATGCTACGATCTTCAAAGAACGGCCACGATGTGCACACATTCGGGTCGGTAGAGAGACGCTTTGCTCTCAAGAATGTTGTGGCTTCGTAGTTATTGTTCTCTGTCGTCTCCGCAATCAGATGTCCTGTCAGGAAGTCCTATGGACTTGCTTGTGGTGAGGACTGAGAGCCATGCTCGCCAGCACAGGTCTACAGAAAGCGGAAACACTGATCAAAGAAGCAATGGATGACATGAATGGTCAAGTGAGAGTGATTGATCATATATACAATTCTTTTACGCGTATTTACATTTTAGATAATTCCTTTCTATCCAACTCCCCAGCGGCAGCAGAAAAGCTCCACCCGAACACCTCGCTCGCTTTGGTAATTATAGATTTACATCATCTTTTCCCTCTGTTCCCTTGTCGGAGGTGGTGGAACCTTCCCATCATAATACTCCGGATATGTCGCCTTGTAGCCCAGCAACCACTGTCCGATAACCACACCCAAGAACATGACCATCGCCCTGCTTACCGGCATTGCCACGCTCTTCGGGCCCGGCAGCGCAAGATAACAGTCAAAGACGTGCAGCCATAGACAGAGCTGGAACAAGGACGGCCCGACATTAGCTTTCCGGCAATCATCGAGGTACCCGTAGAGGTTCCTGAAGAAAGCTTCGTCCCGCTCCCTCTCCATAGGATCCAAGCCTGTGGAGAACACAAGCTCCTCTGTATCACTCGGGTTGGAGAAGGTGTGGTAGACGCCAGGCTCTACGGTCGCAGTTGATCCGGCGGGGAAGTCGTGGACTTGACCGTCGAGTGTCGCACGGAAGACACCTTTGTGGATGAAGAAGGTTTCGGTTTGGTAACGGTGCCAGTGGTAGGGTGGCGTATGGATGGTGGGGCCAGCCCGTACGACCATCTGCATGACAGTCTTGTCTGTAGGGCCGCCGCCATAGAACGTCAGGCGCGTAAGGCCATTCTCGGTTGTTATTGTTCGGAGGTGAGATTGTTTCGTTCGGGGTGGTTGAGATGCGAGGAAGGAAAGCATGGCTGCGATATAGTCGTTTTCGGCGTTCGCGGTGATATGGTTGATTGGCGGCAACGATTAGATTGTTCGCTATCGTGGTTGCAATGTTGGCTTGAGAAGCGGTGACGGCGGACTTGAGCTATCAGAGTCGGAGCTGCTGGATTTTGGTGATAGACGAGGTGAAGATGGGTGGTAGAAGAGTGGGTCAGGGTTAGCGCAGCGGAGACGCTGGGGTGTGTATAGTTGATCAACTGGATAGGCCGATGCGGGAACTGTTGCGGTGAAGGAAACCTTTCGCTTTTGGATCTTGAGGAGAGCCATCTGATCTGTTGTTTGTTGGACGAAGAGTGACGGGGTATTTGTAGAGCTCCTGTGGGGGGTGGAAAGTGAGGACCAGAAGGTCGAGAATCTACCGTTTCAGCGGTGGCTTGCCTTGCGCCAGCTGTAGGTGACAGCACCCAAACCGTTGTCATGGTAAATTGGTAAGGCGTTGGTGAGGCGCCCAGATAGCGCTGGTAGGGTGGCCAGCGCAACGTGCCAGATACGTGCGAAAAGCGATAGCGGAGAGAAAGGGACTCAGTGACATGGCAGACGATTGGTGCTTGGGCTGACTGATGTGGTCGCATTGAGGTTCTGGACCGTGTGGAAGAGACAGTTAGCCCACATGAACAGTAACATCGCGAGGGGCCTCAAAGCGCCACCAAAGGTCTGGAATGCGACCGCCAAGCAGCCACAGCTGAACAACATTGGATCGCTAAGACATCCAACCATATGGCTACACTGATTGTTCCTAAAGCACAAAAGCGGATGAATCCCTGTGTAACGTCCGTGTGTCGTGCTGTCGCTCCTGAAGAAGCAGAGACCAGTCATGTCTTGCGTCGTTGACTCGCCTAACCGCAACCGGATCCTCTCCGAAGAGGCTAGCCCTATGACGCGGCTCCTTGCATGTTGCATGTCCATTTGAAGACTATCTTCTGCATCTTTGCCATGGATTCGCGCTGTCAACACAAGCATGATGATGAAAGAGGGACAGGGCTGAGCAGAAAGGATAGATTATGCACAAACTTCAAGCAGAAACTCTCTAGAAGACGCTTGGAAGATGCATAGAAGTACGCTAGAACGCTGCAGATGTGCCGGGCTATGAAGCTTGGTCACATTGAAGCGTTGATATCGACGATGAACAGTTGGCATAAATAGGAAACAGGCTGGAGAATTCTGCCATCTCACCTCCTACGTTCTTCTGGATTCAAGGAATATTTCTTTGCCACCTCTTCCAACCCGTAAGAGAAACAATAGACTCAATACAACAGTCGTACTTCTGCTGTCAACGACCTTCCTGTTAGAGTAAGACATTGTGATCGAGGCTGGCTGAAAGCGGAAGACGTCGTGTTCGTAAGCAGCCGTCCTGTCCGAACGTCCAAGAGACGAAATCTCAACTAATCACGATGACGATCACTGAACGACCCTTGAGACCTCAATCTCAGTGATCACAATCGTGAAGCTTTCGCTTAGACGTCTGACAGCTTCTATTCGACAATTCTGTGATTTCTGAGCATCCAGAACGCGTCTCTCCGATGGTCCCGGTGACCTGACTTTGTTCGGCTTGCGCGTCAATATCAGCTGCCCCGCTAAGCAGCAAATCCTCCGCACTTCGCTCCGAGTTCAGCTCTCATCATCTCAGCCTCAATACTAAAGCCTCGCAAATAGCGCCATACTATGTCTTACTTTCCTGGCCAAGGCCAACAGCACCATGGCTATCCTCCTCAGCAGAACTACGGCGCTCCCCCTCCCCAGTACGGTTACGGCCAACCGCCTCCACAGCAAGGGTACGGAGGACCGCCTCCACAGGGATACCCTCCGCAGAACGGATACCCGTACGTCTTCACTTTCACGCTTTACATGCGCCTTCACTGATGACTTCTAGACCACAACAACAAGGGTACGGTTACCCTCCGCAACGACCCTCACCTCAGCCAGGGTACGGCGGCTACGGTGCGCCATCACCATACGGAGGAGTAAGCACTAAATACACACTTTGGGGAAACTGATTGATGGCTGATCTCGTATGCAGCCACCACCGCCTCCTGCAGGCCAAGGGTATGGAGCACCACCTCCAGGGGGACCCTCATACGGCGGCAGACCAGGTATGGCGTGCGCTACCCCATTAGCAAGGTCGCTTGGCTGATTCGAGCTCTCTTGCAGGTATCGCATCGGTGAATAACAACTCATACGTGCAGGGGAACCACAGCGCCCCACCTCCCCCACCCTCCGGAGCTCAAGGCTTCGGTCACGGAGCTCCTCAAGGCTATAACTTCCAGTATTCCTCCTGTACCGGCCGGCGAAAAGCTTTGCTCATTGGAATAAATTATTTCGGGCAAAGAGGGCAACTGAGAGGCTGCATCAACGACGTGAAGAACATGTCGGCATATCTCAATGGGCATTTTGGATACGCACGTGAAGACATGGTCATTCTGACGGACGATCAGCAGAACCCCATGAGTCAGCCTAGCAAGGCGAATATCATAAGAGCGATGCATTGGTTGGTCAAGGAAGCTAAGCCCAATGATTCACTCTTCTTCCACTACTCCGGTAAGCTTAAATCTGTGGGCAGAGTCAAGCTTCAATTCCATCTGACCATGCTGCACGGTAGGGCACGGTGGGCAGACCGAAGATCTTGATGGAGACGAAGATGACGGTTACGATGAAGTCATCTATCCCGTCGACTTCCGTACCAGCGGCCACATTGTAGACGATGAACTTCATCGTATCATGGTGCAATCATTGCAACCCGGTGTTCGGCTGACAGCCATCTTCGATTCATGCCATTCCGGCTCAGCTTTGGATCTCCCATATATCTACAGCACGCAGGGCGTGCTGAAGGAGCCCAACCTCGCCAAGGAAGCTGGCCAAGGCTTACTCGGTATTGTCTCCTCTTACGCCAGGGGCGATTACGGAGGTATGGCATCGACTGCCATGGGCTTCTTAAAGAAAGCGACCAAAGGCGACGACGCTATTGAGCGCGCCAAGCGCACCAAGACGAGTCCGGCTGATGTCGTCATGTGGAGTGGAAGCAAAGATACGCAGACTTCGTACGTTCCTCCTTGATCGCCCTAAAGCCTCTATCATTGACCTCACCCCCTACATTCACACTACCTTTGCAATCGAAGTGATGCTAATTGACACTCGCCCCAGCACTGACGCCAACATTGGTGGTCAAGCTACTGGTGCCATGTCCTACGCTTTTATCTCCGCACTCAAGAAGAATCCGCAGCAATCGTACGTGCAATTACTCAACAGCATCCGTGAAGTGCTAGAGGAGAAGTACACGCAGAAGCCGCAGCTGAGCTGTAGCCATCCGCTGAGTAAGCCGCCTCTCATTTGTGACTATTCCTGACCCTTTTCGATTCTTCCGTATTATAACTTTTTGACTTCTCCTCTCGATGCTACCCATGAGAAATCCACTCTTTAGATTGGAGGCTAGCATGAGCTTCAATATTTTGAGTACCCCTTTTTTTCTTTTGACTCAAGATTCTCACTTGCACAACCATCGGGCTGTGAAGGTAACACGTTCTTCAAAGGTTCTGGTTCTTCTGTTGAGTCTGCTGTTGAGCTTCACGGTGTGGGCTGAAGTCTCTCGCGCGCTGTCGCGCAAACTCAATTACACACAGCATAGGATGAAGAAGAAGTATTGATGAGATGTTTGAAATGATAGATACGAACGTCCTCTTCGTCATGTAAGGCAAGCCCGCAAGGAAAGGCCAAGGGCATGGCAGGGACCTACAGGAGGGATGGGGAGCTGGTGCTCGTGCCATTGGAGGAAATGTAAGGGTGGTTCTGAGTTTGAAGGTCCTCAACAAATGCGCTGTAACGCTGTACGGAGTTCTTGACATTCGCAGAAAAGCAGTCGGACCACCACGAAGGAAATGATGGATAGCACGGAGGATTATGAGGGCTTCTGAATTGTTTACGATAGGATGTAGATGGCACCGAATGAGCGTTCCTTTTTTGCGCTGCTATGGTTTCTGCTCATCGAAAGGACTTCCTTAATGCCAAGGTTCAACGTTTTTTCGCTGGAGCCAAAGAAAAGGATGACGACAGTAAAGCTGCGTATTGCGACGCGAAAGGGTAATATTCCCAAGCCTAGTGAATGTACCATGCGCCTTCAACCCATCTCATACCCCCCGCGTTTTGCCATTACGCGCGATTAACGAGTGTCTTGACGCTTCCTCTACATGAACATTATCGTCCGTCCGGCCACCCTCCTCCCCTTTCCTGGCTAGCTTCACTTGCAGCCAATATCGCGGCGTCATTACCCATTCTCAATCTTTTCTGCCTCCTCATCAGCACCCACTACCCAAGCCTCAGTCTCTATGATCGAGGGGGGTGTGCGTACCTCTCCTTTGCAGGGTTTCACGCGTTGAAACTCCTCTCAACCCTCACCTCCGCAATCGCGCTCCGTTTCTGCGCTTCTTTGACTTCGGGTAGATCTCGTGGTCTATGCGCCATACTTTTGTCAGCAACGGGGGAGTGGGTGGGTGGGTTCTTCCCATAGGAGTCCGTCCTTTGAAGGGTTTTCAAGAGCGAAGAGATGGGGAAGAGGGAGGAAATGGGGGAAAGGGGGAAAAGGGTATAGGGGGGTTTACATAGTCATCGCACCCACGCCCACCATCATTATAGCTAGGAGGACTATTGAGTGATAGAACTGCATCTTTCCTGACCTTCTCTATCTTAACAAATCGTCAATTGGGAGATGGCGGTAACGATCTTCAGAGAGGAAAATCGCAGGAAGACGACGAAATCCCAACGTTGGCGGCGCTGCGGCCCTTTTTGTTGCAGATTCAACAGCCCCACATTCTTCGCAGGGGGGAGCGGTGGGGAAGGGGGCACATGACACGCCGATGGCACAAAGAAGTGCTGTGCCGCAATACGCAAATCCTTTCAAGTTGCTTACAGTAGCCGCATGCGGTAGGGTCCAGGCTGAGACGTCGCGGGCCGTTGGAAGGGATTTTAGGGGGGCTCTTGGGCTTTCGCTTGGGTTGCCGGATGCGGTAAGGGGCATATTAGGGGGTAGCTGCGGGCCAGGGGCGGATTTGAGGCAGAGTTTCAGGATTCTTTGGGGTTGCTTTCTTCTTATCTTTTGGTGGGGGATGATGAGGAGGATTTGGGGAGGGATGTGGGCGGTGAGGTAGGCATTGTGATGATATGTCCAAATGAGTGTGTCGCGAAGAATGAAGAACAGGCACAGTCTGGACAGTCTGGAGAAGACAGTTGGGGAAAGAATTCTCATGATGTGCTGTTGTGTGGCTTTGCGCGGTGCCACAACAGCATGCTATGACCTATTGGGAAACCGACCTTGCGTTGATGATGCTATTTGCATATCAATTTCTGCCTTATAGCGTTTCCTTCGAGGATAGGGATCGTTTGCTGGAGTCGCACCTAAGGTATGCTTCCAGCGGTCTTCCTGCTCCTTCGTCAGCACTTCCTTGAATCGCTGTCTTGATGACTTACTCATGCTAGTTCTGCTGAATAAGTATGCTTCGAAAGGTACTGCTGCCTTGCTCAAGTATAACTTATACTCCAGATTCCTCGGGCTGGACGCTCGCACCATCGCGATGGTTTCTTAGCCTGTGGTATTTTCGACAAGAATGCAAGATGGTGATTCCCTATGAAATCAATCGAGGGCTATCGAAGCACCAGTCATCCCCAAAGGCTTCCGTTGCGGTCATAAACAGTGGCTTTGATATGAAAAGAAATCCAAGCTGTTGATTCACATCCCATCCGCGGTCATCAGCTTCACGGCAAGGTTTTCCGTCTTCTCCTTTTGATAAAGGTGGCAACTCGCCTCTTGACGGAGGACTGACGGCATTTGCGGGGCTGTAATGCCAGCAGCACATACCATACATGCCAAGTCTGCTAACAATTTGACCTTGATGGTTCCCATTTCCACTGGCTGAGATCAAGAGATTCCTGAACTTAGGCGGTTTTATGAAGGGTCTAACAGGTTTCCATCCGCTATCCGGACGCAAGGTGAGGCCTTTGATGTCCACATCCGTTGAGTTCGTGTCCGGCAAGTTTCTGTCCGGCAATGAAGCAACAAGTCTGTCAATTTTTCCCTTGGGAAGAAAGCGCTCTAGATTCTTCGGCTGTAACAGATATTGTCGTATATATTCTGAGCCACTTAGCTGACCTAATACTGATGGACATTTGATGGCTTTAGACGTTTCGATAGCTTGGCGAAACGCGCGGCCTGTCTCTCCGTAGTCACTCGCGCGACCACCTGCGCAATAGTATACGACCGCAATTTCTACCTTCCTGTGCCCGGGCCGTGGGCAAAAGATTAATTCTTTGTGACGGCTGAGACTCAACGAAGCCAGAAGACTTGCAGCCCATTCTCCACGATAACAGGGGATATCCTGCTTCTGTAATTCAAATTCGATCCATCGTTCGTCAGCAAAGTTGACACTGTCTGGTTGAGCGATTATCAATACCCCAGGAGTCAGTGTAGGTGAATTGGTTCGCTTGTCATAATGACTATGGGCCACCGCCAGCGCTTTCACAATGTTTTTCGCCGTATCATTTGGGGGCATGGCATGTTCTGTCCAATCAAATTCATCAAGAGGAAGTCTTCAAAGAGTCAAACAATCAGCAATGCCTAGACCTTCTACAAAGAGGACTTGCCTGTGCATCTCCGAAGTTAAACTAGAACGAAGGCTACCGCCAACGCACAGACTTTCGACTCCAATCTGTCTGCTGCTCGCCTCAAGATCAATTTCTTCATCTAAGTGCAGCAAGTAATCGCAACGGTAGATGGCTAAAGACCATGGCTGCACAAAGCCTTCCAGCTTCGCACGTTTATGGATGCTCCAGAGAATGATCTCCAATTCTGGTAAGTCCAAGGCATTGTCCAAGATTTCTTGCAACCACTCCTCATCAGTGGCTACGGCAGCGTAGAGCTCGTTCCAGACAACCTGAAGATTTTTTGGCTCCTTGAAGCATTTGGCGGGAATCTTAGTTGGGGTTGCTGCAACTGGCACAGGCGAGAGAAGTTCCCCAGTGGGGGTCTGAACTTTCCTGACCGAGCCATTTAGGAGCTGCCAGTCGCGAATGAAGTTGATTACATCAGACTGGTTGATCTTCGAGTAGCTTGCGTCCATGGCTGGGTCTTTGGCGAGAACAATTCAATTGCAAAAATGTAGGTAGTCGAATTACCGTGACTTGTCAAGACGAACTACGCAAATGATGACCATCATAAGATGGTGTTGCGTCGCAACCAATCTCAAGTCGCCCCCGTGGAGGGTCGCGATGACCCATCCTAGATATGAATGCCGTGGGGAAGGCGCAACCTGAAAGCAAGGCTGACAAGGCAAGGCGGCTCAGGAGTAAATCTGACGGCGCTAACACTAGCGGCTATAAAATACAATTATTACAGCAGCATGGCGATCTACATTTCTGTCTCATAGCTCAATCAAGGTCAGTCTTTCAATGCCTGCACCCTCGCAAACCTACCAACCGCTATCATGACCCTTTTGACTTGCCATCCGGTCTTTCTTCAACGATTGCAAGCTCCATGTTCAATACTTAGCCGTCAATACCGCCCCTCCGCCCTCTTCACCTCTCTACAAGATCCTCTTCGACTGCACACACATGATACCCCCCCACGACTTGCCAATCATCACGTCTCTGCAAGCAGTCGATGCGTTCTCTCTACCCAAGCTCGAGCCCGAATCTCCTCACCTGCGTCCTCACCAGAACGTCCTCGTCCACCTCTACTCCGCCGAATCCTCCATACCCTCTCCAAACCGAGACCGCGATGCGGCCTTGTCTCCACCGTCTACCTAGATCGCTATGGCCAGTTTCGCAAGATTTCTATCGGGCCCCAACAGCTCAATGTTGCCGACTACATAAATTACACAATCGTCGCCATATGCAGCACCGTATTCCTCACAACCCTCTATGCGACCTCCGAATCAAAGGGCGTCATTCTTGAATTTATGAACAAGAATTTTGTCTTCAATCGAGAGAACATCGTGGAAGGTCGCTGGTGGACCGCACTTACCAGCGCCTTCCAACACGATAACATTTTCCACTTCCTCCCCAACGTCTACATTCTCTACACCGTCGTGCCAATGATGGTGTACTCCTTTGGACCTCTGGGCTTCGTCGGCATATCGCTCTTCTCCCAGGTCGCATGCGCCACCGCAGTCTCATATTGGCGCATCCTACACGAGAAAAACGGGATAGGACGTCAGGGGCAAAGATGGGACCGCGGAGAAATGGAGGAGCGCAAAGTGTGGCAGAACCGTACTTTCTTGGGTATCAAGCCAACGCCCGAGACAGGAAATAGTCTGAACAGATATGGCGGAGATGTAGGCTTCAGCGGGGTGCTGTCGGGCTGCATGGTTGCTCTCATCGCTAGAGCGCCGAGGGCTACATGGTCAATTATATTCTTGCCGATAAAGCTACCAGGTGCTGTCATGCTGGCTGGACTGTCGGCCTTAAGCTGGGCATCAATGAAAAATGGGTGGCTGGAGGATATAGGACATGCTGGCCATCTTGGTGGTTTTGCTGGAGGTGCGCTCGGGTATCTGGTGTTCAGGAGGAGCTTCTTTGGTGTAATGTGAGATGTGGTGAAATACTATACGAACATTACATCGCAGCGCGGGCGTTCAATGTGCGATGGACGGCATCACTCTCGAATGGACTTGGATGAGTACATTACGACGACCGTCGCGAAAGCCTTCGATATGATCTTCTGGACGGCTGGCTATTCAACTTCACTTCGCAATAGTAATATGATACCATAATAGATTCGCGGACGCCGAATCCTTGTCTCCAGCAGACTTCATACTGTGAGCTGCATCAGGAGTCTCCTCGAATGTGATAGACAGCTAAGCATACAGCAATGTTGTATGGCGGGAGCGCTGTCACGAAAGACCTGAAAAGATTCTGTGAAGACTAGCTTGATCATATCAAGCTGATTGCCGCCATGGCCTCAAACCGTGGCAAAACTGGCGAAAGTACTGTTCATCTTTCCCTCGATCCTTCATAGGGCTCTCCAAGCCAGAGACACTGGGGCTCATTCCTGGAATTAGGTCTTCCTTCGTCACAGCATATTATCGAACCTTATCATCAATGAATTCAGTGTCAGGTCATGCAATCACCTCCTCTCACAACAATCGTCAAGGAGGTCAGCTGACATCAATCCCATTGTCCAACATCTGCACAACCATGCGTGCACGCCCTCAACAAAGCCATGGACCCCTCCCATTGTTCCTCGCTTCTCATACAGCCTCCCTCCCCACCCCAACCCCTTCCCCTCGCTCTCCCCACACATACTGACTGACTCCTCCTCACCTCCACCACCATCAACGACCACACCTCCCAACACGCAATTCGTCGAACCAAGTCCCCACCCTCCCACCATCCCACACCATGCCCACCATTACCCCCTCCCCATCATCTATCCAACCCCCACCCCTTTCCTCCACCCAACCAAATCTCTCCGCCTTAACCCAAACAAACCGCCCCAAAAATTCCATCTGCCGTCGCAAATTCGACCGCGAAGCCAATGGGAGGGAGGTTGCGCGGCTTCTCCACCTGCGCCATCGGCTTCTGAAGGAAGCGCGTGAGAGGGGTCACGGTGTGGTGGATGGGGGTGTGGAGACGGAGGGGACGGTTGCGGGAAATTCTCAGGAGAGAATAGGGCGGGAGAAGGAAGGATTGGTGAAGGAGGGAGATGGGGAAGTGGAAGCGGTATCACCGTGGACGATTGGGAAGGTGGGGGTGGAGGAGTTGTTGGGGATGGTGGGAAGCGAGACCTCTAGCCGCGGCAATTGTGTTGTTGGAGCAGGGAGTAGTGGTCCGAGTGCTGGCGAGGCGGATGTGACTGGTAGTGAGGGGAGTGGGTGTACCGTTGTTCATGTTTCCAAGAAAGAGGGCAAGACGAGGGCGGAGAAGGAACGTGGAGAGAGCATAGGGAAGGTGGAATCAATGGGCGGCGAGGACCCTTATCTGGAGTTGATGCAGCATGCGGTTCTCAGAGGCGAGCAGCGGCGTGGGGAGAGACCGCCTACAAGACGGTACCATCAGCGGGATGGGAGTGTTAGGTTGTCTTTTGAGGGGCATTTGAGTGAGGGGAGAGTTAGGGGGTGAGTTGGATCTCTTGTGGTGGTTTGGATGGTTGGATGGGTGTGTTTTGGTGGCGTGAGTTTGACGGGGGTTTAGTGTTTGGGATGGGAGAGGGGTGCTGATGAGTCCTATCCATGGCTGTAGTGGCTTCTTCGTTTCTTTTGGGCCCCACTCTACGGTCAGTTGCAGGATAGTCACATCTTGATCCATCATAGAAGCTGACCAGTATATCAGGATAGACATAAAGCTGCAGCATCATCTTCAATTGCTCTGCCAATGCATGTTCCATCATCGATGGCAAACTAAGGGATGCAACTATGAAAAGTAATAGGCATTGTGACTGTGGGTATGTACATCGCACTTTAGTACAAAGCCTTGTCATCCGCTAGAGAAGTCGAAAGAAATAAGGACATGAGATTCACGCGCTTCATGAACGTTCAGAACAGCCATGATACCGACAGGTTCTCAAGACTATGGTATTGATTCAGTCGCGATCGGTGCACATGCTTGGATTTGAGACGAGAGCTTGCTCTTGCTCTTGTGCGTCTGCGAAGAGTCCTTGTGTTTTCATCATTGACTTGTTGTGGAGATACTGATCACCGTTATCGTCATGTACCTCGTTTGCAGTGATGCTTGAGTGGGAAGGTCGAGAAGTCATCTCGCAAAGTAACAGGAAGCCTTTGATGTCAGTATATTGCTCACCTCTACCACATCCATCTTTGCCTTTAGCGTGACCTCACAGAAAATAACCTCAGACCTAAAAACCCGCCCAACAAAAAGAAGAACATGTAAGTCGAGGCCCTCAACGCGGCAATTCCGCAACTGCCGACTATTCTCACAGCGAAGACTGTGCAGACCGTGCCTATTGCAACAACAGTCGCTGCCATCATGGCTGCAACGCGGGTTTTGTTGACCCTCTCAACAATTTCGATACCCCATCCGAGCTGAGGTTCTGCAAAATTCTTGATCATTCCCTCCATCTGTAGGCTAGAACCTATTTTCTGAGGCATTCTCGGTAGCCAGAATGCCTGTGTATGATGTGCCATCGGTCGCTTGAGGTAGTGGAGAGATACATTTGCCCGCATCAGAGGCAAAGGATTCGGTACGTCGGGACTTGTGGCGCCGTAACCCCATCCTCCAAGCCAATCTGCGGCTCTAATGTCAGACAAGCGAGGCCAGCTTGTCGTGACCCGGATCTCGGCGAGGGAGCGAGCTTGAAGCTCGAACTATTCAGGTCAGCCAAGGCCCTAAAGGAGGCCTCAAAAGGTGGAAGGCATGGGCTGGGGGAGGGCGTGATACCTGTATAAATCGGACACCGGCAAGTTCCAAAGGTAAGAGAGACTTCAAAGGTAAAAGAGACTTCCTTTGGTGTTCTATTACGGACTCATGTTGTTTCCTGATGGCAGAGAAGAGCTGCCCATCAGTCTCTATACCCTGTAAGGATATCTCCGTGTGATGTAGCATGTTCACACCACCTGGGACAAGCAATTCAAGATGTCGACGTTCAAGAAAACCTTTGCCGTTTGTGAAGGCTTGAATCGGCGAGAGAGTCGCTGCCGATGCGGTAGTATTGTCCTTGGACACAGATTCCCTGATAGAGCTAGTAACAGTGCGGGTCGTGAGTTTTGCTAGAAGGGCGTCGACAGCCGCCGGCTCGCTATTTCGAAAGTCGCCATAAAGCGGCTCACCACACTCCTATGCGCATTGTTAGCTTGCTGAGCAGACGAGCTCAAATTGTAGTACAAACACAAGTCCACTCAATTCTGCGGTAGCCCCGCTCGATTCCAGGCCGACCGAAGGCATTCTGCCAGGACTCAAGTGTGCGAGTGAGCTCTTGCGAGAGTTTCATTTTCTACGGCTGAAAGATTAGATACTTAAGCAGGTATCCCCGAAGCAGGCACTAGTGGGAAGTGATTACAGAGGATCAAAAAGGGGTGCGAGATCCATTCTGACAATGCTCTGAGACGAAGCATTCGTTACCGTACTGATAAAAAGAATGAAGCATGAGCGTGAAACAGTTATCTGTTGTTCTCGTACGCAAGACGTCATATGTGTTGCACCCAGAAATGGTTAGTGCTTTGAAAAGTTGTCGAGTGTTGTCCACTCGCTTAGGACTCATCACAAGAATAACACTCTGTGCCGTAGCACGAAGGAAACTCTCCTAGTCTTCGAAGTGCATCCATGGGCGACGTCATCTCATTCAACCATGCCCTACTATTAGACTGTTTCCAGTCTCAATAGATACCAAGCGCCACCTTGGTTAGTATACACTCAATCGTGGAGTGTCAATACGATAGCTCCAACCTAAGCTAAAGTGTGACGGACAAAACCCCGCCATCCCTGACGCTATAGAACGTGTCATATGCCAAATGAATCGAAAAGATGGCCTTCCCTCAGCACCCATTGGAACACTTCCGGTGGTTTGACACTCTTATCGTAGATCTGAACAGAATTCTTATTCAGCCAAGCCAGACATTTGAGGACGATGAAGGACTCAAAGAGGTGCAGTATGAAGTCCTAACATCTCAAGCTTGGTCAAAGTTCGAAGCAGGGCAGATTAGCGAAAAGATATGCTGGACCCAGATCGGCGAGCTCATGCCCACTGTCGACACCACAACCCTCAACAATGTGTTAGCAGCGTGTTTGGAATGGTGTGTAAAAGCTCAGGCAGTTGCATTTGTGGGTTTCTCACAAGCGATAGGACAGTGATATCGGAGATGGTTGCTTTCATGAAGAACTTAAAGTGCCAGTCGACAATCTCTCTGATAGCCATGAGCAACCTTCCCTCACCCGCTCGGGTCGAGCCATACATGGAATCTCCGAGCTACTTCAATTTTGACGACATGTTCACTTCTAATGCGGAGGGTGTGCGACTCCCCTACCCATCTATATTCACGAAAGCGGTTGCCAGTCCGGCCTGCAAGGATGCCAGTCGGACTCTCTTCGTGACCATATCCATCGATGCACAAGTCACCGCGAAAGCCAAAGGCCTGCATACTCTTCTTTTGGACGCTGATGAGCCACAGACTCATATGAAGCGTATCAGCGCACTGACACGCGATCCCCTCCCACGCGCAAGAGCTTGGCTCAAAGACCATGCAGGCACGATGAACCTTACAACCTCAGTCAGTAGCATTGAGATCAAAGACACCTACATCCAACACCTCATCCTCGAAGCCACTGGAGACGCCTCCCTGATATATCCCGAACTCACAGAACCGGCATCCCAGCAAACCACCTACACTTGGGTGGACGGCCACCTCCCTAGTGGAATATGGCTCGAGTCTCACTCTGACCTCGATTCAAACGCTCTGCCATATCTCACACTTCCGCGGTTGACAAGTCCAGCAGGAGCCCACAAGGCGCACGCCATGCTGGATGAGATGCTGCGCCACAAGATCGAAGACGACAAATCTGGTAACGGGGGTCTTCTTAACGGCTACTTGACGTCCAAGAAGACGCGCTTAGACCCAGTGATGCTGGCAAACGCAATCGCTCTATTCTACGCCCACGGCCGCGGCGCTGACGTGTGTGCTACCAAAAATTCCTTGTTCGATGTGTTGAAAACGGGGGCGTATGAGGATGGCACACATTACTATCCCAGTCCTGACTTCTTCCTCTTCGCTGTCTCAAGGCTGCTTGTGTTGTCGCGCTTGCCAATGACTGACGATCATTGTGATACTGACCGTGAAATGCCAGACCAGGAGAGGCAGAAAGACGAAGCGCTGGCATGTTTGAGTGGGCGCTTCCTTCCCGTTCTGAAGGAACGTGTGTTAGCTCGCACTGCAGCAGATGGAGATGCTTTAGCGCTGGCGTGTCGTCTTATTGCAGCCGCTAGGTGCGGGATCCGTCTTGATGATTGTCTGCAGAAATTGCTCGAGATGCAGGAAGATGATGGCTCATGGCCTCAAGGCGTCATATACAGATTCACTCGAAGGAAAGGTCTATGCTGGCACAGAGGCTTGACGGTTGCGATGGTGGTGAGGGCAATTGAAGTCTGGGAAGGGCTTAGGAGTAGTTAAAGAGTCTTTTATCGCAACACTATTTACTCGTACGGTTGTCCACTCGGGTTGCTTCGAGCTTTTGATCCAAGTCTTTCATTTTCTTATTCCAATCGTCAACCCAGACCATCTTACTCTGATCATCCTCGCTCCAATATCCCCTCCATCCCTTCTTCCACATTTCAGTTCGTTTCTCAATGGACTCTTCCATACCTAGTGTCGGCAGCTCTTCTCCATCACGAAGATACGCGTCGGGATTGCGCCACTCATGAGGACCGTGGCTAATAAAGTACTCCCAGACTCGGTCTTCGTCAAAGAAGACATACCCTTTTGTTCGTAAGTCGCGGCATTCGGGCTCAAAGTAAAATGACTGCTCAGGCGGGCACTCGAAATCATTGTCGACCCAGGCGTCCCCGTGTGCCCATTTCCATGCTCGAAAGGGTCCCAGATCTTCGTCTCTGTCCCGTAAAGTCGAATAGAATGATTTGGTCTCGCTATCAGAGAGATCTTTGAGTTGGCGGTCGAAACCCTCAAGATTGGACGGTAGTGCAAGAGGCTGATGAAGGAATTCCACTGAGATACGTTAGTGTTGAGTCAAGCGAACATGAGAAGACATCATGATCTGCCGACTGGCACTTTCTTTGATTTCGAAGATGAGTGGACTTACCGTCACAATTGCCTATTGGGCACAAAATCTCGTATCGGCCCTCGTAGTCCTTAGTCAGGTCTAATGTGTGTAGAAAGCTCAGACCAAGCGAAAGGTAATGCTCCTGACACCTATTTTCTGGATAACGATTGACACGCCAGGGGATCTGCGCTTCGCCCATTTCGATATCGTGTTCACCAACGTCGCTGAAAGCTTCAAAAAGTTAGTGATGTCAACAGGTCTTGGCTCTTAGCTGTGGACGACACATACCCGCTGATACTGTCGCAAAGAGGAAGTCGTACACGCATGCGAGCTGCTCTGTCTCCCAAGGGACGAACCTGTCGATGAATATGGCCTTACGCTCATCTTCAAAGGGAATAAAGTAGAGACGTCGTCCACGTTTGCCAAATAGGTTGCAGAATGTCTCGAATCGGTAAAATGCACATCTCATACGGTCCAATTCTCGTGGGCGTAAATCTGACGTTTCGATGTGTAGTTGCTTGCATACCGACTGAGTGTAGGCTGTCACGAAATATTCTACATGATCGTGGAGGCTACTCAGCTTCAAAGAGTCGTGTAAAGACCAGTCGGTTGGTACTGATTGAGGGTCTCTGTCATACCATTCCATGAATGATTTCCGCGTTTCGTTGGAACAGGGCCAGAGGTTGGCAGACTGCTGGGCAGCGAGAGCATCTGGTAAGACCTGTGACCCAAATTCATTGTATAGTACAGCCTTGACGATGAGGTCCCTAGCTCCATTGAAGCACCGAAGAAATTGAGCTGAGCTTGAGACCGTGGAATTCAACGCTCTTGCATCAGGCGTACGACACAAGATCGTCTGTGCGACCTCCGTAGGAAGACGCTCCCTACAAGTTGTCATGGCTTACTAATTGGCCTGGACGCAATCTTCTGATTAGTATGATGCGGGTAGAAGGCGAGCGTTCTTGTATTTATGCTCGATGAGGTGATGCGTCATGCACGAAGTGTCGTGATTTTTGCCTGAGACGTCACGCTAGTGCCGCTTTCGTCACAATCCAACTACGTGACACCGATAGTGCGGCAGGTCGCACATACCCCGCAAGCTTTATTGGCTCTAGATAAGATGTGAAGGTCGTACCAGGCATCCCTAACGGCTCACTGCATGAAAATCGGTGTAATGACGAACGAAGTCGTACACGGTTGCCACCTTGTACGACAAGATACTAATTCCGTGGTTGTTGTACCACATTCTTCTCGGTTGGGATGGCTATTTAAGGAGAAATGTCGTGCACGACTGCCGCCAATCATGATCACTTCAGAGTGTATGGTCATTATAGCATGGCCTGTACTACACTTTGCGGACTACTGCAACCCAGGTCTGCCTGTACCACCCCATTGCAGCATATAAGAAAGCTGCGAGCGTCTCATACTTTCTATGATCCTCAACCTTCGGTAATTGGGACTCCACTTCTCGCTTTTAACATGCCTGGATCTGATTCATATTACTCGCGCTCTCCCAGCCACACAAGGAGACATTACACCTCTGGGTCAACCCATTACCCGGACGGATATCCACGACGTGGACCTGGCAGACGCTCTAACAGCAGCGAGGCAGCCAGTTCCAGTAGCGGTCGTGGGTATCCTTTAGCACCATCACCGTTCACCCCTAGAACCCCTATCGAAGAAGAGTACAACAATTACAAGGAACTCCAAGAAGCTTACGGTTATGTGAGAGGTTGGTCCGACGATGCAGAAGAGGTCTACACGACATCGACAAACTGGCGAAACGGAAACTATCGTCCGCCTAGAATGCGAGACTACACGCCTGAGGCCCATGAGTATTTGAGTGAACAAGCGAGTAATGCGTCTATAGCTGCTCTGGAAGCTGCAACTGCCCGATTGAACTTTGAACAAGACCATATAGGCCGGCTACCTTACAGAGATCGTCCCCGACCCCGTATTCCTCGTGAAGGACACCGTGAACAGATAGACGAACTTGTCCGTGGACACGACAAAATGCACTTGCGTTCCCGCCAGCACGAGCATTGGGCTCGAGGCGGTGATGGAAGGCAAGCGGCAGAGATACTGTATAGTTCACCCCCATCTTCATTGTCTTTCGACCAATTACTGACGTAGTATGAACAAGACGTGAGCATCGTGAAGCAAGCGACGAGGCTGAACGGTACGAGTACCAGCGAAACTATGAACGTCAACGGGCTAGAGAGCAATTCAACCGTGGAGAAGGCCTTGGCGGCGGTCGATACCTACCCAATGGCAGGCGTGAATACATCTCAACTGGGGGTGGACGCCGCCGATACTACGACTCAGATGAGGATGATTATGTTGATTACCCAAATCGCTACTAGCGAACGTCTCGAGACGACGGGTTTGTTCATGGAAGGAAGGAGAGAAGGCTATTACATGCAAATGTATTGATTTAGCTAGGCGAATGCGTGTTCAAAGGAGCAAAAAGATGGTTTTGTATTGATAGGTATCACTTACACATGATCTGATTAAGAGCCTGTGACATCCCGCAGGTGCCATTTCCACACACCCTCCACTTACCAATTGGTTTCTCGCTTGAAATTAGCCTTGAGATTGGTCACGTTAGGCCGTTACGTGGTGCTGTCATCGTTGTACTTGATGGATCCAGCGCAGGACTAGCGTCATCCCTTTGCTGGCGTCCACCTCCAAGTAAGTTCAACCAAGCTGAGAGAATAGAATATCAATTGTTAGTATGCTAAGCGTCAAGATCAAATACACAATACAGCAAAGGCTAACTCAACATAGCAGGATCATCCCTCCCAAGGCCTATTAAACCCGAACTTAAACCTCCCCACCCTCGACATCTTCTCCAAAACCGGAGTTTCCATCCTCACCACGCTCTCCCGAAAGAGCGTCTGAGTCGAATACTCATACGAGCACAGCATCGCCCTCTGCATCCCACCCTCATACCCACACAACACCACCGCGACGGGAGGGCGTCTCGCCACAAACATCGTCACAGTAAGCGTATACGTGTCCACGAGAGTGAAGATCCTCTCCTCTCCCATCCCCGCCTTCACCGCCTTCGCGACCCTTTTCGCAACGTCAGGCTTACACGTCGGATCCACACCAACGCATTCGCCGAACTTATTCTCCGCGTGCGCAGAAAGTGGGGAGCCAGCAACACTCCACTTGAGATGCTTATCATTGCGGCCGAAGATGTGGCGCTCGATGTCATGAAGCGGCATGTATCCTTCGAAGCCGAAGAACCAGGGCTGTGTGCCCCAGAGCTTGCCTGTATACAGGAGTCTGATAAGCCAAGGCGAGAGCAAGATCGTTATGAGGGAGACGACGAGGAATATAGCGCCAATGGCCGTGAAAGCCGCACCACTACCGGCTGCTCCTACGGAAACGAAGGTTATCCCGATGAGGAAGACGTAGGATGTCGAGCGCATGAAGTAGCGCGCGAGGAAGCGTTTCCAGCTCTCACGCGTCAGGCTCGCGACGGGCGCGAAAGCTTTCCAGCGGATTGCGGCTGCGTGCGCGCCGTCGATTATCACTGTGTTGGGCGTGGAGCCGATCCCGCAGACTTGGATGGAGGGGTAGATGTCTGAGAGGGCGATCGACCATTGATCTGCCATGTCGTGCCATGGTTGAGTGGGTGATTGCGGGAGGATGCAGGTGAGGCGCTCCATTAGCTGGTCGCTGTCGTTCGCGAGAGAAAGCCGCGCGAAGGCTTGGAAGGCGGTATCGGCGGCCACGACTTTAGGGCGTCTGAGTAGTAAGCCCATGAGTGCATAGGCGATGTCGCCGGGGAGATATTGGTTGGTTTGCCGATTATGAAAACAGCGGAGAGCGATGGTCTGAAGCTCGACTGGGCTGAGGATAAGGGTGCCCTCGAAGTGGTCGATCAACTCGCGTGATTGCGGTGCGTCGTGCCAGACGGAAGCAAAGTTCCTTTTGTGGAGAGTGAACCTGCTGTATCTGGGCGGTGACTGGCCTCTTTCGAGTTCTCTGCCATCGTAACCCTGGCGATCATACTGCTTCGCATAGATGTCGATGTTCTCGGTTGGACAGAGAAGGACTTCTGGAAAGGTCCAGACTCGGTAACCCCATCTGCCAAGGAGGTCCCACCCATTTAAGTTTTCGCCACCAGTGTTACCGACGGCGATCACAATGCTGTGTGCTCCACGAATGATGTCGCTCATACCGAATACTGATTCCTCGACTTCACTGTTAGTGTTTCCGAGGCAAGCATCTGAAAGCCAATAAGCGAGCACCCCCGCTGCCTTCGCCGCCTCCGAGCCGACATGGTGTAGAAAGCGGAGGTCAGAGTCAATATCAGGATTGAGCTGCGTGGAGGTGAATGACACGAATACATATGCCGGCGTTGCTGACTGGTCGCCATGCTGCTGTTTCCACCAGGAAAGTTCCCTGGGACTGCCATTGTATTCAAGGAAGCAAAGGTATTTCGGCTCGACAAATCGGGCAGAATCAGACGGCGCAGGCTCATCATGCGTTGACAGTGAACTATAGCCTTTGTCTGCATCTGTCAGCTTCAACGAGTTTGCCTTAGCCTCATGCGGGTTCCTGGTGTGGTAGGCATACCCCCAGTCTCGATAGGGGAATGCGTCATAGTTGCCACCGTTGCGCACCTGTCCAGAGACATCGATTGGGGCTATCATCTAAAGATATGAGAGTCAGCGGTGAAAAGGCAGAAGATCACCGTGTGTATTTACCAGCGTCAGCACTGCAATACAGGAGGGTAGCCACATTGCAGCTTTAAAACCCAAATCCTCATCCCTGCCTTCTCGATACGGCATAGAAGCGGCCTGCAGCAACCATGCGCTTCGATTGCGTATGAAGGTTCGCCTCCAAGTCACGTGTTGATATGCATCATAGATGTCCTGGGTCGATTGCACGACCAGCTTGGCAAGGTGGCCGTCGGTAGGGCTAAGGTAGTAGTCTTCCCTGCCAAACTGTGTCGCCCGTTGCAAGACGTCCCGGTGATGATGAGGCTCTGACTCGGCTTGGATGCCTTGATGCTGGAAAAGATTTGGAAACTTGAAGCGCCAAGTGGTCTGGACATGAGAAAAGTTGCCATAACCCTTCTGTGAAGGGGCATTGAACTGATGCATTTATTAGACTCAACTTCTAAGTAATGTCTGGACACTAATCACTAACATGTTGAAGGGCCTCTATATCATCATGTGATATCGCTGCAGACCCGTGTTGGACCTGCCATCATCATCATTTACCATTCCTTTTGAAGATCTTGTGCAAAGAAGAGCGTACGGTCGCCTCAGCCCCCTTCTCATTGACGTTTCCATTCGCGCCGTGGGTAGAGGAAGCAGGTCCCGTGTTAGGGAAATCTCTACTTATCTGGGAATTTGGTCAGTCGACGTAATGAATCCATTGGTTGATTGAGACTCACGTCTTGGTACTGGCTTTGTTGTCCCTGGCCTTGCGCATAAGCCCGCGCATATTGTGGCGAGCCTTGGGGCGAGAGCTTGGGATCACCAGCACTGTTCGCATAGGTCGTGCTGCTTCCAGCAGAAAAAGTTCTCTGTGGCTCAGCGGCTGCTTGTTGGCGACTCTGTGCGTTCGGGTCTCTGTTGCCCCCATGACTGCGAGGCGGAGCAGCCCCAGCTTGACCAGGCGCGCTATACGCCGAGTACTTTCCCTGAGGATTGGGGCCAGGGTTGGCTTTGCTAAACGGCGCTGACATCGTGGTGAGTTCAGAGGCCGGTAGCCGTATTACCTGTCGAGCTGTATCTCAGCACCTTTTGGGCGGGATCTGAATACGTGGAGCACGGTTGTGTCGACGTCCTGGACTTGACTGTTGGTAAGAAGGTACGAGTAGATTAGATGAAGAGATCAAAAAGAAGACTGTATATCAAAGAGAAGGCTGTAATTCGATCCTCAGGATTTGCGCTTAGCCTTGAATGGCTACGCGATTCTCAAAGTTAAGGCTTTGCTGCACTGAGAAGGCGCTAGACATCCCTTGGAGCCTGGAAAGATGGCCAGCCAAAGGTTAAAAAGAGGAGAGGATTGGTAGGTTCAAGGGAAATGTGCATGGCGAGTACTTGGAGAAGGGGATGCAGCTTATAAGGTCCATGGAACAGGCACCCCACATTACCGGCGACCGTGGGTTGGGAGTCCAAACCACCGATACATGCAAATACCAAGCTTTTGCTTGTCCTTCCGGCTCACCGACAAGGCCCAACCTAGCTATGTTATTCCTAGCACTTCTTGGCCGGCCGTGATGCCCATGCACTGCTATGTGGGCGCACAGGTTTGATTGGTCGGGTTGAAAGGGCGTGGTTCCTTAGCAGACACATCTAAGTGAGTCAAGAATCTCAGTCTCATCCATTAGGCAGGTCGCAATGGTGGGAGGTCGGACAATGCAACTGGCTCGACATGCATGAACGCAAGGCTGAAAGCTGACAGCCGTGAGATGAGCCCAAGACATTTCATCCGGATTAGGCATTGCTGCGCAGGTGGACAGCAGAATAAGGCAATGTATGCATGCATGCTAAGCACGCCACCGTTGCTGCCAGAGTTGACCGACATTGCAGGGATGGTTGCGCAGATTGTTCGTTGGACGCCTGAAGATCATCGATAAGGGAAATGATGATAAGATACGGTAATCCGGTGATACTTTACACTAGCTCGATATTGCGCTGTATCAAGTGTGTACTAGGCCGTCAATTGGGTTGGCGGGAAAAACACTACCTTAATGATCATCAGACTTAGCGCGGCTCCGACATCGTTTTATTACCAGCCTTATTCCCCATCGGCGCTCGGGCCTTCAATTTCAGTGGGGTCGGATGAGTGGGATTGTGAACCTCGCAGACATCACAGCAATCGAACAGTGGTAAAGCGGCAGCAGCAGCAGCAGCAGTACCATATTGTACCTTCGTAACCACGGTCTAGGCCTCGCAATCACTGTGGCCATGCTGAGGATCAAAAATCCCGCTCTGCGGTGGTCTGCCGGCTTTTCTTGATGCGCAGCTCCGCGTATGGACTCCATCTTCGAGGATCAAGCAGCTTATGCGCCATACGAGCAGCTTCTCGAAAGTAATGGCTGGCTTGCCGGGCCGGAGAAGCTCTCGCTAGAAGTGCTTGAGTGGCCTCCAGGTCAGTATTCATGGCGTCCCTGCCTGAAGTCCTTTGGATCCATTAGAGTGAACGCTCATTATGCGAATCCGCGACAGTCTTTGATACTGATGCATTATCTTCCTCACCCCTGATCTCTCTCCCTCTCAACGATCTATCGACAAGACCTAAGCCGCGACTACGTATCATGTATGATAGAGTGTTGTATCCTTGGCCATCAGCCTCCAATGTCTGACAGATTATTCAAGTTTTGCGCCACTGGATATTGCAACGCATGAGAATTCAGCCGGTCTGCTGCAGCTTTTCCGGGACTTATCTGTTCCGACCGACTTTGTGAATCAGAGGTCACGGCAGGTCACGCACTCGTTCTTTGCACATACTGGCCTCTCTTCCCATAGTAAGGCCTGTCTCAAAATCTGCCACCTTATATGCTCATCATCAATCAGCCTCTTGGTTTCACTCTCTTTGCAAGAACCTGAGCCTGCACAAATCACACGACGGGAATCCATACTTGGAGGACTCGGTGCGGGTAGGACTCAGTCAAGCCGACTGGTCATGGTTGAGATCTAGCTTCTTCCTTGATTGGAGGAAGCTCTCGATACCAGACGAGTGCAGCGTCACGTTCGTCGTCTTCAGTCCTTCTCTTGAGTTAGATCGAAGATTTCAGCGCATGTGGCACAAGACAACTATATCAAGCATTCTCAAAGACCCTTTCGCACTCTATGCGATAGTACTGGATGAATTATGGACCCAAGCTGAGGCCGTATTGAGGACGGCTGGTGAATTGTTTGGTCCAATGGAATATGTGAGCCGTGGATGGAGGCATCCCTACAGCGTCCTCCAGTCCTAGAAGCCAAGCTGACTGGACATCAGCATGCACTCAGACTCTCAAGTCGAGGTAGTCTGTCGAAAGACCAGCCTGACTTTGCAGGGTTGCACAACGTGGCAAAGCACATCATTCACATCAAAGAAGGCGCCAGTGCTGCGTTATCTACATCTCGATTACTACTCGATCATCACGTGAAATTCCTCAAGCTTGATCCGCAGAGTGAAGCCATCGAGCTTGTTCATCGGAAACTAGAGCAAAAGGTGGTGCAATTCGAAGTATGGGAGTTGCAGGCAAGCAGTCTGGAGCGCCGAATGCAGAACGTCATCAACCTTGTAAGAGGCCACCATTCTCACCAACGTACCTGATAGGCAAGCTGAAGCGGATGCAGTCTTTCAACGTCGTCACGCAGCGCGATAGCAACAATCTGAAGCAAGACAGTCGGTCAATGAAAGCCATTGCTACCGTCACCGTAGGCTTCTTACCTGCCGCGACCGTTGCAGTAAGCGACTACCTTCCACTTCACCCTTACCTTGCACTCAGACTGACTCGAGGCACTAGGCCATTTTCGGCAGCGAGTTCTTCAACTATAACGCAACGAGCAACAGGATCGCGATTGCAAACAATTTTTGGATCTTTTGGGTCCTGACTGTGCCGCTATGCGCGGTCGTCAGCATCCTATATTACTGGCTGTGCTACCATCATGAGGCGCGAAGGTCGAGGAAGCCACAATAAATGTTCATTGAACGCAATAGGTGTATACCGCAAGCGGCTGTTGTTGGCTGCCTCTGTGCGTAATGGGCCTCAGGCGAAATCATTGGTTCGGTCTCTGATGTACGCAGTGAGCAGTCACACCGCTTCCAAAGGTCGAACTGTCAAGCCCCGCCAAGTTTACCGCCGAGTTTAATATCGCCCCTGAATTAGGGGGCATTCAAGGGAAAAGATCCATAGAAGGGATGCCTTGAATCCGCGGCAGATAATGAATATTAGGCACGTCAAAATCTATCTGGGCAATATCCTGACAGACTAACCCTCGTTCCTCACAGAATCTTCCCGAAAGACGCAAAGGTCTAGACTCCAAGGGGCCGAAATTGCGAGAAGCCTAATTCAGCTAGTCTTATACAGGATTCACGCAGGAACCCCTCATTCTTTACCATTTCCGACTTAGCAGCTGTGTGCTCTAGACAAGGCTGGCGGCTAGACGGCCGGCCCCTACCTTTAGTCTGACACCAGGAAATTACAGCTCTCAGCAGGATCGCTTCCACGTACTGAAGGATTCCTACCAGAGTGGAGGATGTAATCGAGCCACATCGGTATCGGTGAGCAATGCACCTTGGCTTTAAAGACAGAGCTGTTTTTCTTGAGAAGCAACATCTCTTCCCCACGCTACAATCATGGCCTTTTCCGCCCGCACCGCGAACGCTCATACCGGTCTTGGCCCCCAAAGCATTTCGCTTGCAACCTGCCATCTCCTATGCAGGCACAGCTGCCAGGCACGGGACCATTACGGGCCAGGCCTAGAGCTATGGCGGTAACTGGAGCCTTGTTGCAGCATCTTTTCCCCGCACAGCGCCAGTACAAAGGCTCTCGGCTTCCTTTCAGATACAGATCCCGCACAATCATCCTCAATTCTGCATACTCTTAGCCATTATTTGCCACCATGAGAACAACCCTAGTGACCCTCCTGACTGTCGCGACGCTCACTTCAGCCGCAGACGTCGCAGATGTAGTTTCCAGTCTTCCGGAATGCGTGGTACATTTGCTTGCCCCCCTTTCCTTCATGAATGCTAACGGCACAGCTCCCCTGCTTCCGCGAAAATAACAAACAAGTCTGCGGCGACTCGGAGGAGTGGACCTGCGCCTGTGATGTGAAGAACGTGGTTCAAGACGCTTGGAACACTGGTGGCGCGTGTCAGGAAATGTTTGCCGACACCGATTGCATAGCAAAAGACGTTGGTGGTAAGTGCTATTCCCACCCACGTAGCACTTTCCCTTACTCCTTCTCTTACGGAGATTGCGCTCTAATACCTCATCACAGATGGCGTCGGCCAGCTTGGCCAGGCTTGCGTTGCTCTTGCCATCAACAGCGCGTTGAGCACTGACGTCTACGACATCTCCGCCTCGGCCACAGGATCTGGACGTAGCATGCCAACTTCGGGATCGACTGCGACTGACGACTCGATCGCCGAGTCCTTGACCTCATTGCTCCCCGTACTCTCTTCAACACGCAATCCGACGCGTTCTACACCGACCCCTACCGCTTCTATGAGCGGGATGGCAAAGCTCAGTGCTGCGGCTGGCGGCTCTGAGACTTCCAGTACTGCTGGCGGTGCAGGTCAGTCGCAACCTACTGAAAGTGCGAGTCAAGCAAGCCCCAGCGAGGGTTCGAGCCAAGCTGGTGTTGGCGTCAGGAGCTTTTCTTGGTCCGCATCGGTGTGTCTTGGAACCCTGGGTGTACTAGTGGCAGCCATACTTCGATAAATTGGCGGAAATAATACATAGGGGTCCGAGTCTGTAGGTATTTCTGTTGTGTAAGATACATACCATAAATCGTTCATGAGAATGCGATTCAAAAAGTGAATATTCCCCATGCTCTGTCCCTTTACCGGATGAGACGACTGCATCCGGGAGAAAGATCGAGCTTGGACCAATGTCTTTGAGCCGGCAAGTGAGGCTTACCCAACGCAAACAATGCAGTCATTTAGCAACGAGGGGCTTCTCTAAGAATTGACATCAAGAGCGGGATAAAATAGCTATGGTCCCATCTCGAGACCAACTGAATCCTACATTTGTTAAGAGAACAAGGGGTCGTATGCAGCTTATTCTAGGGGAGTGTCTTATTCTGGCCAAAAGACATGGTGAGCGGAAGACTAATGCAGGAACGGCTCACCCACTTTCCTACAATTGATTAGTAGAAGTCATCTCGGCGAAGAAGGCTGGCGGCTAGATCGGCCGACCCCACCTTTTAGTTTATCTACAGGTCTGCCCATGTGAAAACGGACTCACATCGATAAAGATGCGATGACATTGACAGAAACATCACCAGGACTATATCTCTGCAACCTCCAGGCAATTCCAGATCTCAATATGCTCGACTATCACAATTGGTGCATCTGTCCTAGCTCACTCCCAATTCCAGCCTGGTGATTCCCCATTCTCGTCCCGTGACACTGCGTTTCGGCCCCAGTAAGCTGCAGAAATCGCTTCCATTATCTTAGCATGCAGTACTTCATGTACAGCCAGTTCGAAGTCCAGGCAAAAGATAGCTGCCCTCTCTATTCTTGACTTTTCAGCGGCTTACCCCCCTCACTCTGGACCTTTACAGACTCTGGGGCGTCAAATTCACCATATAAGGGCACCCAAGAAGCCTCACAGGACAGTGTTGTTCTCATAACACACAGAAATTATCCTATTGACACAATGAAGTCCTCACTAGCCGCCGTCCTCGCCGTCGCCGCCTTTGCAGCCGCTCAAGACGCCTCGTCCCTTGTGCAACAAATACCCTCTTGCTTCGTACGTCAACTCAACTTCTTTCCGCTTTCCACATCCCCCACCCTTTTCACCCCACCCCCTCACCCTCCGCTCCTACCTCATCGCCACACCCTTGCTAATCCACTCCTCCCAGCTCTCCTGCCTCGAAGAAAACAACTCTGACAGCACATGCGCCGACCCCCGCCCCGACAACTGGAAATGCGGCTGCGAGTCCAGCAACGCCTTCCTAGGTCAAAAATGCCAGTCCGCTTATATGAAGTGTAGCCCGGATGATACTACTGGTTCGTTGACCCCCCTTCCTACCTCCCTATCCCCCACCAATCTCCTGCGCCTTTTCCCCCACCCTCTTTTTCCCTGCTCCCCTCCCACGCCTCCCCGTCTTCCAGGTATGCAGCACGGCTAAACCCCCACAGACATGATAACCCTCCAAGCATCAATCTGCATGGTCGAAGCCACAGGCGACGAAAGCTACACGAGCCTCGCACATGTTTCGTCCAAGCCCACCACCACCGCCAAGCGACCTTCTCCGACCTCAGTGCGGGCAACACCTACGTTTGACCCTACTGATAATGCGGGTTCTGGTGGTGGTGGTGATAGAGTCTCGGGGGATTTTGATGGGGCTGCGTCAGAAAATGCGGGTACGAGGGGAAGTGGAGGGGAAGGGGTAGTGTTTGTTTGGGCGGCGGTGGTTGGGGTGGTGGTGGTGGGGGCGGTGGGGAGGGTGTTTTGATCGGCTGTTAGGGATGTGTGATGGGTCGGGTGGGAAGGGGATGTGGAAGATGGGTGGAGCTTGTCTTTGCTTTGGTGTTGCGGAGACTGGGGAACAGAGATGATTATGACTGATGTACCTGTATAATGCTTCATTGCTTGGGATGACCGGTTTCTTCTCTGTATATTAGGATTGGGCTGAGTGTTCAATAGGAAATTTTGCGCGGCCGTCGCGCTTTGTGAGTATTTGGAGTACTGTCACCGCAGCTCAAACGACACAGAGTACCACCGTGTCCTTCTGAAGCCGACGCAGGTAGTTGTTTATGAAGCTTATATTTCCTTACTAAGAGTATGATAGCAGCCTTCATCCTTTGAAATACCGACGCAGAGGATGTTGTAAATGCCTAGCTACCACATATCGCTTGATCTGATGGCTAGAAAGCCTGTGGGAGGCAGGAAATCGTTCAGGAAGTAGGAGCAGGGTAAGTCTTGGGGGAAGGAATGCCAAGACCTGTTATCATTTTAATGCCGAAACTTACCGCCGATAAAACTTGGGCTAGAGACTGCGCTAGTCCGCATTTCATCTAGTTCCAATATTGCTCTCTCAAACCATCTCCCCTCACAATCCATCACAACGTTCATGTAGAATATCTTATAAGCACTCGATCATTTATCGATCCATCCAACAATCATGACGTCAGACGCGTAAGCGTTCCAGGAGCCAACAATTTTTGCTGACAATGTGGGGTCTGCAGTTGCTGAGGGGATGCAGTGTCAGCATCGATTATGTCCGAGTCTGACATGTCATCTACGTTCGTCATCCTCAGTACCATGACCTGCCATCCTCATTCCCTCCTTCTGTCAATCTGAACATCCACTAAACAATCGCAAAGGAGGATCATGACTGCTAGTTCAACCATCCCAATTGTCGACTTTGCGGCATGGCAGCCCAACGCAAGCAAAGAGGACAAAAAAGCTGTCGCTGCCAAACTTATCCAAGCGTGTCGTGACGTTGGCTTCGTCTACATCACTAACCATAGTGTAAGCCATGACAAGCTCGCAGCGGCTTTCGACATGTCAAAGAAGTTGTACGGCTTGCCACGAGAGAAGAAGATGCTTGCGCCACATCCGCCGGGCTTCGCGGTCCACCGAGGTTACTCGTGGCCGGGCTTGGAGAAGGTGTCAAATGCGATGGGCGATGAAGAGGACAAGGATGGCGAGGTCGAGAAGCTAAGGTCTGTTGGCGACGTAAAAGTATGATGAACAGCCGTTGCGAGTCTAATGCCGCTAACGTCGAATATAGGAAAGCTACGAGATTGGGAGCGAAGAAAATACGCAACAGCCCAACCAGTGGCTTCCAGAGGAGGTCCTCCCGGGCTTTCGCGACTTCATGAATGGCTTCTACTGGGAGTGTCACCGTGCTGCTGAGCAGCTCATGAGCGCTATGGCTCTTGGCATTGGTCTCGAAGATGAGAACTACTTCCGTCCAGCCCATTCGGGCCACAATAATCAATTGCGCTTGCTGCACTACCCGCCGGTGGCAGCATCTCTCATCGAGCAGCAGAAAGCCATTCGGATGGATGCGCACAGTGACTGGCCTTCAATCACCTTGCTCTTCCAGGATGATTGCGGTGGTCTGCAAATTGAGAACCCTAACAAGAAGGGAGAATTCATTGATGTCCCGCCACTACCGGACGCACCCGACGCGCTTGTCATGAATATCGGAGATTTGATGATGAGATGGAGCAATGGTAAGCTAGGCTCGGAGCGATTGATAATGCCAGCTGACAGGCTTTACTAGATACGCTAAAGTCGACTGTACATCGAGTCAATCTCCCGCCCAGGCAAGACCGATTCACCGGTGACGACCGCATGACCCGAGCCCGCTACTCTATTCCTTATTTCGTCAGTCCTCAGGGCGATTATGTGGTCGAGGCTTTACCATCTTGCGTTGATGAGAAGCATCCGGCCAAATACGAGCCGATAGTCTGGAATGATTACATGTTAATGCGCGCAAGCATGCAATACCAGTAAACGCCCTGAATCGTGACAGATAATACGAGCACGTGGTACGCCACAACTCAAAGCTTGAGGGAAGCCTCGGACGACTTTCATCTGATCTTCACGTAAGACTTGAATCTGATACAAGTTCGTGATATTGTGAAACGCGCGCGTTGATTGGCTGTCACTCGTTCTTGGCGCATCCCCTGATTTAGCGCCGTCTTCATCACTATCCCTAGCACTAAACAAAGAAGAGCAACAAGCCTATTATCTGACCAGTATACAACGTGGCGTATGTTTCTTTGTCTGTGGCGACATTCTTTGCTCCGCGCATAAAGTCAAGCCTGCACCGCGAAAATGCAATCTGCACGCTTATTGTTCAATCGCTCTTTGTTCTTCCGTTCTCTCCTTTTCGTACATACAATAGCCCTTCATTTCCCCGCAGCTGGTCCTGCAGCAGATCTTGCATCTTGCATATGCCAATTGTCGTTCACTTCACTGCCATTCTATATCCTCACTCGCTAACCTAACATCCACCATGCGTCACTCAACCCTAACCAGTGCTCTCACAACCCTAACCCTCATCCACACCAGCATAGCCGGCTATGCCCTCGTCGACGACTATAGTAAAGACACCTTCTTCGGCAACTTCACCGCCTTCTCGCAAAAAGACCCCACAAACGGCTACGTCCAATACAACAATTACCAAGACGCCAACAGCAAAAACCTCATCAAAACCGTCCCCAACGCAAACTTCGCATCCTACCTAACGGCCTCGCCCTCCGACCCCTCCACCTCCGGCCGCGACAGCATCCGCATTTCCTCCAAAAAGACCTACAACCACGGCCTCTTCATCGTCGATCTCCTGCACATGCCCGCCTCCGTCTGTGGCTCCTGGCCCGCCTTCTGGCTTTTAGGATCAGGCACTTGGCCCACGAATGGCGAGATCGATATCATCGAAGGTGTCAATCTGGCCGATCGGAATCAAATGACTTTACACACTTCCTCCGGCTGTTCTCTAGAGAAATCAGCCACGGGCTTCAGCGGGAGTGTCAAAACGAGCAATTGTGGGCCCGATGAGGAGAACTCCGGATGTGCGATCACCGCGAAAGATGCCGCGGGGTTCGGGCAGGGGTTCAATCAGGGGAATGGAGGCGTTTATGCGACGGAGTGGACGGAGCATGGGATTTCGATCTGGTTTTTTGGGAGGGGGAATGTGCCTGAGGATATTAAACTGGGGAAGCCGGAGCCGGGGAAATGGGGGACTCCTGCGGCGAAATTCGCGGGGAAGGGGTGTGAGTGGGATAAACATTTCAGGGATATGAATATCGTGTTTAATACGGCATTTTGTGGGGATTGGGCTGGGAAAGTGTGGCAGAGTGGGGGGTGTGCGAAGGCTACGGGGGTGGAGAGTTGTGAGGAGTTTGTGAAAGGGAAAGGGGAGGCGTTTAAGGAGAGTTTCTGGTTGGTCAACTATGTTAAGGTGTTCCAGGAACAGGGGGGTCAGCAGCAGCAATTGCAGAAGGGGGGGAGTGGGGGTCAGGCCCAGGAGATGCAGTTGGCGCAGCAGCAGGTGGGGCGCGAACAGCAGAAACAGCAGCAGGGGCAGAGGGGTGGGGTTAAGATGAGGAGAGGGGAGAGGAGTGCGTTGGAGGAGGTTATGGAGGATGGGATTCTGTAAAGGTATATATATACGATGTTTGGTTTGTGTTGTTATCTAAGCGCGGCGTTTGGACGGCGTTGGATTGGACTTGCTATTAACTTTGTTATCATATGGTAATCAAGTCAATTCTTATAAAGAAGATCCAAGCTGAGGAAAACGAGTCTATGACATTTCTGTGAAGCATTATGATCGACGCAATTCTGAAAAATATGGCGACGCGGAGGACTAACGCGTAAGTCTGCCAACTTCGTGACCGCGCCTACTTCTTCCACCCTGATTTCGGTTCACCACTGACTAAAGCCTTGCAGGCTTCGGACACAGCAGATAGCCTCGGTGTCCTTACTCACACAACGGGTCTGGTGCAACATTTGCCTAGCTAATATTATGAAACATTTCAGCGCGGAAGAATTCGACTCCCATATCTAAGAATGAAAGAATGGGCTCTTAGCGTACACGTATCATTTACAAGACAGGTATAGGATAAGGACAGCCCTTGTAGCGGTTTTAGTCAGTTCGATGATGCCGGCATTGCGGACGACCTAGTAGTTGTCTAGCCCTGAGCGACGGAATCTGCCTTTACGGGATGCTTTTGTGCCCAACTTGTCAATTGGTCGCCGGAGGACTCAATTGGAGAAAGTCTTGTCAATGTTAAGATTAGGCTCCAGATAGCGAGAAGTACTATGTGATCCGACACGATCCATTATCATCATCGACATTTGGAAGCTATAGGGATAAGGACAAGTCACCTCTACTCAAAACATTTTCATTAATCGATGTGGTTAACGAGACATGCTTAGTGGTCAAAGACGCCAACAAATTAGATCAGTAGAGCATGTCACTCGTCTGATTGGTTTCTGCATATTGACACCTTGTCAGCTGGTGGCCTTTCTTTGACAGTTTTAGTCTTCCAACAACTGAACAAGTTTCCAAGCCGCTTTGATCTGGTCTTGAACTCCTACTAAACATGTGTATATGTAATGAGCCGCTACAAAATTACAACTCCAGCGTGCAGTTTTATCCCAAAATTTGACCGTCAATATTCGTTTAGTGGCAACCATCGCATCTTCAACATCAAGGAAATATGATGCTTACTTCGGAGAAGAGAATTATGATTGTCTACCGACGGATAGCTGGTATTAGAGAACATGAGGTTTCAACTCCCACTCTGCTCACTTCATGAATTAGTAGTCACTGACCTGGGCTCAACAGAAGGTCAGATTAGAGATCTATCAAGGCCTGCATACCGTTACTTAGCTTCGTTTGGAAGATTTAGAGCAAGAGTTACCTATCATAACAAAATCTTTACTGCCAATCTTATCTTTTCACATAGGCATTCTGCGTATACGTTCCTCAGCAGCATCAGCCATTCGCTGTCTCCGCTGTGCCAGCCCCTCGCCGCTCCCTCGCTCACTTTGCCGTGGAGATCCCAATCACTGCCCAAGATCCCTGGTCCCAACACGGTCCAGCTGCTCCTGCGCGGTCCCAACCCTCAACCTATTGTCTCTCTCGGGCTGATGCCCTCCATCACGACCAGATGTTCTCCTTGAGTTTGTTTCTGAGCCGGAAGGGGCGGCGCGGCTACTCCATGTCCCATCAGCCGGATTCTGCATTTGTCGAGGCACCGATGGTCGTGTCGATGCTGATCTGACGCTTGCTGCTTGACTCCGCGTACTCTGTGAGCCTGTCGTTTGGCTCGCAGTAGTGCCAGCACTATGTGGTGGAATCTGGGCGCGCCAGCCTTCTACACGCTCTCGTCGAGCTGATGCAGCTACCGAGCCCTGTGGATAGCCAAGAACAGACGCGTCGTCACTGGCTTCATTCCAGGTGGTTGCATCGTATTCTTGCCAGCCATTCCACGTAGCAGCATCATACTCTTGCCAGCCATCCTCTTCCGCCCTATCATGGGTACGCTGAGACTCAACTCCCCCGACTGTACTAGGCGCTGATGACCCTTGCAGCCGGCCTTGTCCGTCTGCTGGCCTTTGTGTCGCCTCAGATACGGTAGCGCTTCCTGGGATCGATTGCTGTACTGTGGAGGTTGTCGAGCCTACAGCTGTCCGGGAAGTATTGGACTGACTTCCCGTCCTTGAGTTATGCATCGGAAACTGCAGCACGGGAGGACGTTGCGTGGCATGCGAGGCGTCCGAATATGCGCTCCCAGGGTTGGAACCAGTAGCCGTTCGAGAGGTGTTCGAACGTGTCCCTGGTCTAGACTGAGTGGAGGAAGTATGACGCGTGATATGTGAATCTAAGCTTCCTAAAATGGAACCTGTAGCTGTCAGAGAAGCATTGGAATTGGTTCCTGATCTGGAAGTGCCTATTGGGAACTGCAGTGTGGGAGGAGGTCGTATGGCAAGAGATTGCACGCTTGCTGTTGTGGAATCTATGGGGTCATCCGTTTGCGCCAATGGGGCTGTTGGAGTTGCCCTAGCTTGTGAGCCGAATGTCTGGTACGCATTGTTTCCATAGGAACCAAGTGGCAGGACAGGATCCACATGAAATTGACTTGATACTATGACATGTCCTCTCTCCGTCGTGCCAAGTACGCGTAGCGCGGAGCGGTAGAGAGTGGGCTGGCCATTGGTGACGGGAGGTAAAACTGGAAGCGTCGTCGGCGGCAGTGCTCCCCTGAGCCATTCCTCGTTCCAAGGTAGCTTTGGTGCTATCTGATGACAGATAGGACATCTGCCTTCATTTCCGGGAAGTGCTTGATACCTCTACCAAAGGATAAGCGTAAGTCAGACACGATTAGCACAATATAGCATCCTGAAGCTGAGAAAGATCAAAGTTCTAAGCTATGTGCTGAAGTGTATCATAGGACATGATTCGAAACATACGTGCCTGAATGCAGAAAAGACCACAATGGTGACCGCATCCAAAGACTTGCGGAAACTCCTGCCCTGGTCCATATATTTGATAGGAACATTGACAGATTGGGCATGCCATACTCTGTAGATCTCTGACTACCGTGCTAAATATGCTATAGCTGAAGACGCTGAGGCTTGCTGAACTAAACTTTAAGTGATCAGGTTCTATCGGATCGGAAGAGCGAGGTTGAATTGCTAAATGCAATTATGGAAGGTTGTTATTCTGTTCGCGAGATGAAATTTTCAGAGAAGGGAGCCATTACTAGATAGCAAGCTCAAAGCCTTGTCTAGATTGTTGTTGAGGCGTACATTGCCGGTTTTGCCGGATCATCTAATCCAGCAATATGGCTTTGTCCAGTGCCTGGAGGCATCCAGTATGCCTTCGAGGCCACCATGCCTGCTTCGCGGATATTCTATGTCTCTGCTCACTGGATATCGCTACAGATTGGACGGTAGATCCATCTTCATCATTTCCACGCACCATGTCTTACCTTTGTAGTCTAATTTTTTGCACACGGAAATGCGAATTTTGCCCCTGAGCACGAAGACCTGGCACATAGTCAAAAAGCCATCATGGAATTGATACCGGGCAATTTGGTCAAGCTGGCCAGAAGTAGATCCCAACTACATCCCATTCCCTTGTAATGTATCTTGATGGGTCTGCATGGATCATATCTGGTGTTTGGTAAGCACGACCTCCTTGGAACTTCAAGCTAATGATTTTCTGGATAGCTCAAAACGCGTCTCGCGAGTCACGTCAGTGACGTCAGTCTATTTCTCCTTTTCATTCTTTGGACAATTCCTCCTACGCAACCTCTCATGGTACAGCAATACATCGAATGCCATCACGGGGCGATCCAGAAGCATTGTCGCATCTCTTTGTGCTCACACGAGCTTTTAGCTCTGCCAGAAGATCTAGTGTTGATCATTATATCACAAAGTCTTCTCACCAACAGACCTATGTCGCTACTTACTTCTTGGAGGGCCCTAGCGGTGGGGTAGAGTCTCTACTGAGAAGTCTGAGTCGATACCAACTCAATGAAGCAGTCCGGCCCTCCTCACACGCAGAAACTCTATCTCACCAGTGTGGCGGCCAATGACAAGAAGCTAGGGATTCTCGAAAATGCTTGCGCGAAGACATGCCTCTCGATCTCTTAGTTAAGAGGAAAGTCTTGGGGAAAGGTCATGGGGAAAAGTTTCCGCCCCTTGCGTCTGTTTCACCATGATCAACGGCTTGCGGCGTAGCGGCGCAATAAGCTTTAGCATCTGATATGACGCGATGGCTCACGGGATGTTTACGGCCGGATATCTACGTTCACTGACAAGAACAACAAACATCTGCACTTTCCTGGCCAACAGCGCATTGAGAATTGCTCGTCGTCTTTCATCTCGTCGAGTTCAATTAGTGATGTTCATGAACAGTGCACTATCAATGTCAGAGCAAGCCGGTAAGATCGGCTCACCTACATACAGATCGAACAGACCGCACGGGATGAGGTTCAAACCTTAAGGACTATGCCATATACAGCGGGGCGTGGCTAGGCCTACTTCGTGGCTCACTACCGCTACTTGAATCTAGAGATGACGGTGCCCAGCGCGACCCATGGGGCCAATTCACGCAAGTTACCTAACTGTAGCAGCTCGCTAATGAAACAGAGTCAAAGAGCGCCCCATGAATCCTGCATAAAGCTCTGCGACTCCCCACTTCCTTCTACGGCTTGCTCTGCTCATTCCTTCGTTCACGCCGACCCCTCATCTCTCATTCGTTGAGTACAGACAGGCATGCTGCTCCCTTCCTTTTCAACAGTCGCCCTTCTTGCAGCTGGCAGCCTAGCCAATCCGGTACCAGCGCCCGACCATCCCTGGAGCAGCGGCTATTGCAAGCAAGCAGACCTCGAAGTATCCAGCGTTGAGAAATTCAGGACTGGACCGAAGCTCGTCTCCGGTGCACGCACGCGTGCGAACCCGAATGGCGGTATGAGTCTCCCAACGACACAACATCCGCTGCTGCTTGCATTGTATGGATTGTTTGCTAAAGGAACTTTAAAGGCGGTGCAAGCTTTACGAACACGTACTCGGTTTCACTGTCTAAGACCATAACGGTGGGGCTTGATCTCGAATCGTCAGTATTCTGTCTCCCTCCGGGACCCCAAAAGCTCACATGTGTGAACAAAACCAGAACCCGCGACTTCACCAAGATAATAACCGGCGGTCTCGGCTTCGACGCCTCCTTCAGCATAACACAAACAACCGGCACCTCCGTCGGCGTCCACACAATCTGCCCCCAAAACACCGGTAGCGAGCAAAACATAACCTGGGGCCTAATGAACTACCAATACAACTGGCGAGTCAAGGGCCGCAAAAATTACTACTACGATAGGGGCTCGACATTGGGGATGCGGGAATGCGGGAGTGGTGCGATTGCGGATGATGGCGTTAAGGGGTGGCATGATTATACGAATGAGTATCCGGCTACGCAGCAGGGTAGTAGTTCTGGGGCGGATGTTGAGGTTGAATTTCAGTGCTGTACGGATCTTTATGGGCCGAGGTTTGAGGGCAGTCCGCAGTGTCCGGATGCTTCGTAGTGTGATGGTAGGAAATGGAGAGGGAGGAGCGGCGATGAGGGAGTGGTAGGACTGATGAAGGGGTAATGAATGATAATGAACAACACTATTGAGGCGAACATCACATCTGTCTTCAAATCATCATTGGTATGTAAGTCTAAGGATCTACATTGTACCTACTTTTTTTAGTTAGCGGGATACAAGAGAAGCGGTATCCTGTGATCTAGTCGCGTGAGGTTTCCGTATTGAAAGAGGATGGCTGATGCTCTATCAATGTTCTGACGTTTGTATGCGACCTTCAAGACACATCGACAGGCGCAATAATAGTACTGTTCGTGTTTGAGATCATGCCATTTTGGTTGCCGTCCTCATGGTTGTAGATGGACGTCGGGCACCCTGTCGTACATCTAGGACGGCTCCAGGCATCAATCAATTGCTCAGACGCATTTATAGTCCGGTCATATTGGTCCGACGCAATGAGGTAAGCGAGCATTCCTGTTACCTACAGCCACGTCAGCTTGGTAGTAGTTGCCTCATAGGATGAGCTTCGTATCTTACCAAGCCTGCTGCAAAAGATGTCCCTTCTTTCCACTGATCGGCTGTACTTGACCCTTTCTTTGCGCAAAGGATTTGCTCCCCCGGAGCCCACGTCATCCTTCTACCTGCGCCGGGCAACCCAGGAGATAGATGCTGTGAGAACTGTGCCAGAGTCCCATCAGGGTTGACGGCACCAGCAACGACGGTGTTCATTGGGAACCATCTCGCCCAAGGTTTGCTCAACATTATTGCCGGCTGCGTGTTGGTTACTTTGTCTCCTGCAGTGGCGTGGTTGCCTGACGGAACCACGATAATGCCGCCTTCTTTGGAAATCCTAGACGCTAATATTCGTATCCACTTCCACGGCAACACTTGAGGGTCCGAGTCCAATGGGTCAAAAGGGTCTTCTGATGCGTAAGGCCACACGACTATCGAAATTACACCAGCTTTTCCTGCCCTTTCGATTTCGTTTAAAGCGATGCCCCAGGCGCCATGAGCTGCGGCATGCGTCACCAAAGGAGCCGTCTTTATAATGTGCAACTCTTGATTCTTGGAAACGCCGAATTTCTTCCCCGTGACCAGGGAGGCTACACATGAGCCGTGGGAGTGGGGGGAGTCGTCATGACGTGATTGTGTTGCTCCAAACGTGTAGCTCCATTGCAAATTTAAGCCAGAAAACTCCTAGCAGATTGTCGTCAGCAGATACAGCGAGTGGCTCAAAGGGTACTTGTCTACTTGGTTGTTTTCTGCTATTCCACTGTCAATAATGTAAATCTTGACTTTATTCGGAGGATGTGGCCGGTATTTGTAGGCCTTAATATGAGAATATTTCTCAACGGTTGTTGGCCATGATATAAACTTCAGATCCCCTGCCGCCTGCAGATCAGAGATGGATAAACCTGTACCCGTCACCTGGTCAGACCCAACATTTTGGGGTCGGGCGATAACTCCGTTTTCGAGGATAGGTTGCTAACAAGGTCAACTCGGACCCTTCCCCAGTATACAACGTATGTCTTACCTTTGGGAGCTCTCTCTTGAAACGCTTCAATTCGTCCTCATCTAGCGACAAGACCCAGAACAATGGGCACTCTGCTAAGTCGTCCCTTTGTGAATAGAGAATTTTGCAATTCTCGTTGATGTACCCTGTTACACTGACATCAAGTTCATATGGTACATAATATTCCTTCTTTGGGCCTGCCGCTAGACCTGCCGATGGTAGCATTAACTCCTTGTTGGCGTCAATAGCGTCTGTGCTCTGAGGGAAGGACAAAATGGCAGCGACGATGATCACCAACGCTTTCTGCGGTTGTACCAATGACATTAGATTGAAGTACAGCATATTGACGTTTACAGGCAGGAACAGCGCCCGCGAGAATGCGAAGTCGGTAATGGGATTGGTTTATAAGGGATTAGGCAATGCATTGCCGAATTGTCTGACGACCTGACGAGCTTAAGCGTCTCGATCGATGCCCAAAGCGGATGTCAGACACTCAAGATAGGTAAAAAACCTCTGTGCTTCCTGATTGCACCCAGTCAAAGCTATCAGCCTAAACAGAGCGTCGCTTGTTGGCCTATGCAGGTCCGAGGGTCATATATTAGCCTCTTCTTGGACAGCTGCAGCACGCATAAGACGTGCGTTCATCCCCAACAGTCCCTTTTTGTTTGACGAAAACCTGTGAGAGTTAGATCTAAGAATTACGCTTATGGTCTAAGTAGGACATCACTGGGCCAAGAACAATCGAGTATTCAAGCGTCTCCTGCCTCGATGTGATCCCTCGATGTGATGAGATAAGCAAAGTAGGCTAACGTCCCTGGCAATTCAGTATGGACAGGGAACCGTTCAAGGTCCAAGAATAGCATGTGATAACGGCTGTGAGTAAAATGTCAAAGCGCGCCGTGAGGCCCGAGCCAGCGGTTCGCAAGAACCTTTACAGACATTCGGATCCAGACTGATACCATATCGCTTGTTAGACACACGCTTGATGATAGCGATCTCCGCTTCTATATTCTGCTGAAGTGACGAGAATATTGGTGATATTCTCCAGGGTCGTCATCTCACGCGCTAGTTCTAAGATTCCCCTGTCCTTGATTGAAGATTGTCGCACTCGAATGAGGCACTAGACGCGCTCCTTCGGCCATCAGGCATCAACTGCTTTTACTGTGTGTCGAGAACGACGTCTTCCATCTAACGTAGAGGTAGGAGAGCACTGCGTTCACAAAATATCAGGTGATATAAAATGTCTGATAGTCAAACATCCAGACTGTTCTGCCTCCCTCCGGAGCTTCGACGTGAGATATTCATTTACGTTTTGATCAACCACTATAGCGCTTTACCTCGACCGAGGTTCACAATCATCCGATGTAGGGCTGCATATGAGCGTCTGCCACTACCATGTATACGCAGTCGCAGTCAGCTATGTCCTCCGCTTTTCGAAACGAACAAAATTCACCGACGTGAGGGTCTGCTAGTCCTCCACTCCCAATTCACCTGCTATTTTGCGAATCTCCGCATCCTTACCCATATCCCTCCAAACGAGCGTCAATTTATCAAAGACATTGCTCTCAGGATCGATAACATACGAGGAGAGGGTGAGACTTGGGTGCCTTTGCATCATCAAGACGATCCAATCAAGCGGTGGATCGAGCCACTAAAAAGAGCATTCCAAAAGCTGAGGAACTTGTTACCAAATTTGAAATATCTAAAATTGCATTTGAATTTGGATTTCATGTTTGGCTGTCACTTGAAGAACAAAGAGCTTGAACATATCTTCCTTAGCCTATTTGACTTATTTAGTGAAGTCAAGGTGGCCATTCGCTTTGGCGGTGGCATAGATGGTGATGCGAGGAAAAGGCTTGAGACCGCCGTTGAGCGTGCCTTTCAGAATATGACGATCGTTGGAGCACCTAACATTTGGATTAATGATTGGCCTTGAGAGATAGGCAGGTTTCTGCTTTAGGGAATTTATCGGCTAATGATTCAATGACTATTCTCCAAGTGGGAATGACATTGAACAAAAACCAGTCACTTCCACCGATGTATACTCCGTGGTCGCTCCACTTTAGTGAAGCCCAGGAAGTGCATCTCATTTAATGAAGCGGCCTGGCATCTCAATCAGCCACTAAGCGTTGCCACAAATCTCAGCGAAAATTCATCGTGATGGTTTGGCAAATACGCTGAGATATTTCTCAAGACTATCACTTATCTGTTATGGTCTTGAGAAATCATATAAGGCTAAGCGAGAACCCTATTCGAGAACTATTGAAGGCTTGATCCTCAGCCTTGTAGCAACGACGCGCTCCTCCGGTACTGCAAGAATCAGCATTGTATAACATAAGGCTAAGCCAGCATGCTACCAGTCTTCCCCGGGTACATCTGGGAACGTCAAAGCAACGGCTGAAAGGTCCAGTAAAGGGGAGATAGCTGCTAATCATCCCCGAGGGCGCCGTGTCAGAGAAATCACAGTCTCAAGTGCTCGTCCGATCTCTGAATGAGTAGCGGCAACACTGTAGCCGAGAAGCGCACTGAATTTTTGGACGAAGGAAACTAATTAGGCAGGGACTTTTTCAACAAGGTTCCAATACCTTTCCTCACGCGTTTGACTGTTTCCTTTTAAAGATACGCAATTTCGTTTTCCAACCCGAACACTCTCCTCTCATCGCCAGCCTCGCAATTATGACTATAATCTTGTAGGATTAGCTCTTCCTGTTCATGAGTATCACAACATCCTCTTCTGTGGGTTTGTACTAATATACCAGTTTCTGTATCAGTCCATTCCCTGGTGCTAAGACAGACTTTGGTTCCTATTGGCAGACATCTTGTGGAACGTCATAGCTGGTGTTTCTGACAGGTTTTGGCTTTCATAAGGGGCTTCTTCCTGAAGGCATGTTGAAAGCGCGGAGAGCTCTAGCTTTTTAGGAGCATTCTGTCCAGGCTTGCATGTTGAATACAGAAAAATCTCAAGCCTTTTGCTGCTAGACTGTAGCTTTTCTTTGACAAGAATCACTCATAGGACTTTTATGGGATGTGGAACTGACCAGCTGAATACTATTTCAAGAGACGCTCGCTTTTGTTCCTGCGGCCAAAGTTCAAGCGGCCATCTGGATAAAGTAGGCATAGAGACTTGACGCTACATTGTGAGTCTGTTAGTCGACTATCGCAATTACATTGAAATCTCTAATATAGAGTCAGCAAATGATATAGCATTATCCAATGCTCGTAGATTACTCTAATCTACTTCCTGAAGAACCCTGTAGACCCAATCATTGTGAGACTGTATATTTTCTCATTTTCTTTTCGAAGATAATTTTCAACAGAAAAATCAAGGCTTCATCATTAGTGTACGCTGAAAGTGGTAAGACGCAAAGAGGCTATTCTAGGGAACGTGTTTTGGTTATTAGGCAATGAATGTATTTTGTATCTGTGCATGAGTGTCTTGTTGAAAGATGCTCCTCGATCCTGTAATATCTTCGCTGTAGTTTCGACCTTCCGTAAAAAGCTGCCCTTTACTTGTGCAGTCTCAAAGATCCGGACTTGGCTAATGGTGGTATTCAGCATACCCTCGGAAGCAGCGAAGTGACTTTTCACTTTAACAGTCCGCGTATCACACAACGACATTATATTTCTCAGTATCAAATTCCTGGCCTGCGACTGTTGTACTCTTCGCACAACTATCCACGATGTCTTGCGCATATGTCGACAGGTATTCACAATTTGGCGAAATGGTGTTCCCGTTCTATCACAATTGTCTTGTCAGTCAACTATCGTGATTTGGGGCGGAACGCTCACTTACATCATTACACAGAGTTATGCCTGCGTTGTATGAACAGCTTATGAGGGAGCAAGAGAATGCATTGGCGTTGCAAGTACCGGAAAGGCCAGCTAAATAGGAGATTCCTTTCCGAATCTGTCCTAAATCAGCCGACTGGAAATTGTCGCACTCCAAGCTACCCTGGAATTCATTAGCCATCATGAAGTTTCAGTGAGCAGAGTCAAGGTCACTTTGTTTCGGGTTTTTAGAACATTGTTTGGATTCCTAGGAACGACTCTGTCCGCTGGGGTCGTCAGATTGAGTTCGTTGTAAACCTCCTGGATGTCGCGAAGTCAGAGATGTCAAATAGTCATACGCCATAGAGTTGGAGTTGGCATGGAGTATACTACCTCAATGGTCCCAGCAACCTCGACATCGTCTGCCTCACGGTAGATCATTGTTGAAATGGGATAAGGCAGGCCTGCCAACTCTGGCATGGTGTCCACTGGGACGGCCTACTTACTTATTAGAAAACCCCACTCTCTGGGTAGACCGGAGGACTGACCATAGCCACATAAGCTCGGAAGGCGAAGAAAAACGCGACAGATAAGCTTGGGTAATGCATCTTCAGCTGATAATGAAAAATTATTTGACGTGCCTGTTAGTATGAGGATGATTGCAGCTAGGAGACAAGACAGAATATGGCAAAAGAGATGAGGAGGACAAAGGGGTTATTTGTGGACATCTATTCTACCTTCATGGACGATTGTGCAAACTTAGCACAGGGGCATCCCTGCAGACAAGATGAAATTTCGTCACACAAATGTGCGGATACTTTACAATCACACCACCTATCCCCGTCGCCCTCGTATCACATGTGGACGCGTGAAAACTGATTATACTCAGGAAGTAATACATCATCCAAGCAATGCTTATGATCGATTGAATGACGGGGGTAACTCGCCGCGTCCATCACTAACATGAGCAAATACGACGTCGTGTTGATGGTCTATTGCAGTACAGAGGGTGTCAATCATCGTCATAGAAGCGGTGGCCACGCTTTCTGGGAGTACTATGTCATGTCACCTGAGGTGTCAAGCTTAGCACTCCACCTACAATCTTTGGGTTAGAGAATTACACTTTGACTTCGGATGACGGTCGGTATTTTCCAGAGAAGGGCATCGTCCCAAACGGTCAATACTAGAATTGGGTTCAACGAAATAGCACTTGTTAGCCGCTAGGTGACTCAGCTCACCAACAACTCATTTGCAAAAGCTCTGCATGCTCCTAGTTCATGGCCTGATTCATCAGTGCATCCAGAGGCATAACGCCATCATTGACGAGCAACAAGACCTCAAGATTGTCCGGTGAACTTCCTCGCCTGATGAATCATTGGCGACGCGACATGAGATGAGAGATTGGTGATGGGCTTGGAGCCTCAGCAAATGCAAGATAACGAGCACCAATTAGCTGAAAGCTGTACATAACTAGTCGTAGCCGGAAAATACCGTAACTAGCTTCATCCAAAGAGCAGTCGTTCGAGCAGGCCATGATGTCTCCGAATAAGAACCGTATAGTACTCTAACTAAGGTTCATGTCATCGATCAAAGACCCAAGCGAGTGCAGGCGAGAACAGTCTAGAAATGATCATCACATGCTCAGAGGCGGCTGGCTCTTAAACGGGCAGTGACTGTAAGACGTAGGCTTTGAGGCATCCTTGAAACGAATGACAAACATGATTTGTTCACCGAGCTTCACTCAACCGTCCAAATTTTTTATGACATTGCTCTTATTGATTTTTCTTTCCCGCGGCCGCATAATCATGTCATCCCATTAGTGTACGGCGTCCATTTCACCTTCCCCAGCCTTCGTTTAACCTAAAAGTCGTACCAACTACTTATATCTTTATACAAATGGTATCCATTTCCTGCTTTCTAACCCCTGTTCTTGCACCGTTGCTAAACATGAGAAATAGAACGACCTGGCAATCGTAACATGAAATCCAAGATCTCCAGCAGGTTGGAAGAAGCGGAGAAGCCAGCACTCACGGCATGTAACAGAGGAGAAATGCCCTTCTTGAGGTTAGACTAGTCGAGCGGGCCTTCGTCTGGGCTTTCAACATATACATTGAGACCTATCGTACGTGCATTATTTCACTTTCGAGCCTCACATGGCTGCGAAGTTTGAGCACGAGGAACTCAACTTGATCAAGAGATGTACGTAACACGACCTGCTTCTCACAGATCATTATTGCCACGAACAGATTCGGTGGCTGACTTATCTAAGGAAACAAACCAACAGGAACGGAAAAAGCCCAAACGAAAAAGCTTACTCAACCCTCCAATCTCCTCTTCAAGGCTGCCCAACACCCACAATCGCCCCCGCCCCCTTCCCCTCCCCCTTCCCACCCCCACTCATCCTCAAAAACCCCACACTCAACCATCCCAACGTCTTCGCCCCTCTAAACTGCACCTCCACCTCCGCCTCCTCCCTCAATCCCACGTCCCTCGCCGCATCCCCCATCGCACTCAAGTAAACCTTCGCTTCCCGATACCGGAACGGCGGAAACGCATCCTGCGGGGCCGATTGCCGGAAATCGATAACCACGCCTTCGTTGTTGTCGAAGTGCCCGTTTTGGGGGTCGGTGCCGGAAGAGGCGTTGAAGGTGTAGGCGAGGCGGCCGTCGAGACCTTCGGGGTGGAGGGATGAGAGGTTGGAGAGGGAAGAGAGGGAAAAGGTTATGGTGGAGGAGATTGCGGTGAGATTGAGAGCCCGAGAAGTGTTGTCGGAGGGGTTGTTGGGGCGGTAGATTAGGCGGGTCTCGTTCCAGAAGGGGCCGGGGATTTCGTAGGTGCAGCCGTCCCTGTAAGGAGGATTAGATTTGGTTGGGGATCGGATGGGTTGAGGTGGGGTTACTCGGGGTAGATGGAGCTGTTTGTCTCCAGGGCTGATAGGTTCGCTGTCACCTGGCATGTTTCGATGCTGTTAATGGGAACTGATGCAACGGGCGTTGTGAGGAGAAAGGAGGCGAGAGCGGTAAGGAGTCGAGTGCGGAACATTGCGAAGGAACGCTATTGATGGATTCAAATTTGAAGAGCTTTCGTAGGCTCGATTGGGACAATTATCTTCACGTTGGGAAGTGTGGACTGATGATCAGGTCTGGTGTCGGCCTGGATGACACGCAGGCTCTCAGAACGAGGCGGTGTTGGTAATCTTATATACTTCGATCAAGCACAATAGAATCGGAGGCGGAATGATCATTGCTCGCAGAGAGCCGGGCTTGCTAACTTATTGACCCTGGTGGTAGATGGTGGAAATGTTGGTATGTAAAACATTGCAACATCTTCGTTCAGAAATGGAATGGGAACGAGCTTTGCGAAAAAAGTTTCTGGCTTGACCCATCTCCTATTAGATTGCCCAGGGCAGGTATTACTGCTATAGAAGCAGGATCGCCTCCTGGTAACCTTGAGTGTCTGATTGCAAGGACTCGTGGTCGAGAAACAACCATACGAGCGATGTCGTTGAAAGCGTCTAACAAGGACAACGATTTGGCTGGGTCCTGAGATCCCTCCAGCAGGTACAACGCCCTGCAGGCTGCACCGCGAAGTTCCGCTCGCTGAGGCTTAAAAGACGGTTCGGCGAATTGTTTGCTTTTCCATTGTGGGCCAGGTTGGAATGCGCGCGCGCATAGCGGTTTAATTAGCCGTGTCTTGGGACATAATAGCCTCATTGCTCTGAAAGTGGTCGCTTAAAATTTCTGATTGCAAAGCGGTTGGAGATTCGTCGTGTCATTCCTCGCAATCATTGGGTATAACATCCTATGGAAGATGCCGTTAACATCTTGGTCCTTTTCGGCTTTGTAGAATGCTGAACTGAGGGATGTTCTTATGACTGCCCCGAGTCCGTAAGAGTGAAGTGGATCTTGATACACGTTGATAGCTGTGACAATGAGAGCAAGTTGTTAGCATACTACTCACATCAGCCTCATCTGCCAGTAGCTTCACCCATGATTCCTCCATATATCCATTCATTTACTCACTCATCCATCTCCTCAATCATACAAGAACCTCTCCATCGCCCTCTCCCTCTCTTCCACCACCTTTCCCCCCCCCTTCCCCATCCCCATCCCCATCCCCCTCCTCTCCAGCCCTCCAAACCAACACCCCCACAGGTCCAAACGGCGTATCCAGCACCCTTCTAACCTCAAACCCCAACCTAACATACAACCCCCTCGCCATCGGCGAGCTCGTCAAACCCACTTGCACGTCCTCCTCCCTCGCCCTCTCCATCCCCCACTTCACCAACTCCCCCCCGATCCCTCGTCTCGTAAACTCTGGATGCACGCACAGAGTCTGCAGGACCCAGAGCCTCTTCTCAGGGTCCGCAATATCGTTCATTACTTCGGCGGTACACTCGCGCCACCGTCGTTGATTTGCGTGTGATAGGGAGCGATCGAGGCCGAAGAGAGTTACGTACGTAGTTTCTATCGCTGTGAGGCGGCGCTCGAGTTTTGCGGTCCAGGAGTCTTGAGTCCAGCGAGAGGCAGCTGCATCGTGGCCTGAGCGTCGCCAGCATGCGTAGCCCACGACCTCTCCCACCGCCTCTTCTCCCCCACCACCCTCTCTCCCCTCTTGTTTCTGGTCTCTTGGGCTATCAGTGGAAACCTCTGCGACCACGAAAACCCACCCGGGCGTCCAGAATCGTTCCCTGGCTCTTCTGAGGAAGAAATTTCGGAATGAGGTGGGGTGGCTGAGGCGCCAGGGGTTTGTGTAGCTGTAGAGGGGGTCGTGGGTGAAGGAGAGGGTAGAGAGGGTTGCGATATCTGGGAGATCTTGCGGTGTCGCCTGCCGTAAGGTCACGGGTGACATGGTGGTGGAGGGTGGTGAGGGAGGAGGACAAGGGGAGTGGGCGGAGGGGTGGAGGTGGGGTTTTTGTTGGGCGGGAATGGAGGGACGCCGCTGGGATGGTGGCTTGATAGTGTACAAGGTGGAGAGGAGGTGCGAGGTCAATTCAGTATAGCGGCGTCACTGGTGTGGGGGAGGGAGAATGGTCGGTTGCGGAGGGAGCGGAGAGGTTGCGGGGCTGGTGAAAGGGTGTTATGAGGTGAGTTGCAGATAGTGAGATGGAGAGGAGACGTCAGATGGTGGTTTGAAGGCTGGACTCGAGCAGAGAATGGGTAGACGGCGTGAAAAAGGGCTATTATTGACGCAAAATGTTCTCCGAGCGGGGAGCAAGCGGAGGTTCGATCCTTCAGCCGATTACGGGATAGCTCCTCTGGCTGGAAGGGACCATTTGAGATGCCATGCTGAAGATTGTGTTGCTCAATATCTGGTTGAAGGCCACGGGATGATATTGAAATGTGTCACAATATGCTTCGCTATAAACGCAGGAGTATGCAGAACTTTCAAGACATGCTACATGAAAACCACAACATGTCCACGCTTTAGCCCGGATGGCAAGATCATCGTCGCTCACACCAACGATGCCATGGTATATACCCGTTCAATATCATGAACCTCATAACGCCTTGCGCAGGCTATGCCAAAATTCCGGCAAATGCTCCCACATGCATTCCAAGTGCGTCTCCTTGCATTCGTTAGATCTTTCCTTTGTCTCACTTCGCACATTCATATACAATCCTTTCTCTCTCTTCTTAACTCTGCCGATTCATCGTCCTGGTCCTCGCATTTCCCTCCACCCTCTCCATCTCCGGAAATTGACTCCACTCCGGCCCATCACTCGGTGGTTCACCTCTTATCAACTTGTCCAGGTTCAACCGCGTTGAATGCACGATGTTGAACGTGTAGCCCTTCTCCCTCACTTCTGGCTCTGCGCTCGGATCCAGGATGTCGCTATCTCTCGTCGTTTCGCCCGCACCCTTATGGCTATCCACGAGCTGGGGAAACACACCCAGACATTTGAAGCTCTTCTCGTCCTTGCACATGGATCCTAAGCCTAGGTCTATGGGCTTCCAGCTCTTCATGTTTGCTTGGCTCATCAGCACTTTTTGCGCTCCACGATTGGAGAGCGCGTAGGCGTAGGTGCATAGCCCCTCGCCGGCTTCATATACCATTCTTGTGCGAGGGTCTAAACCTTCTTTCGTGGTGTTGAGAGCGTGTTTAAGGAAGTTGACGCGATGGTTTGGGGTCGCTACTGTGTTGTCATTTTCGATGATGAAACGTCTCTGGTCGCCGGGCTGAAGAGTTGAGGAGCAGTGGCCGAGCCAGATCAGGTCCCAGTCATCTCCATAGGGTGAGATTGGTCTCTTTCCCGATTCGACGCCGGTTATGTATTGAGTTCCTTGTGCGAGAAGGACGAGTTGATTCTTTAGGTTGATGTCCCAGTCGGCGTCGTCTTCCATGATAAGGGCTGTGCGCAGATTTTTATTCAGAACCCTGGGCCGAGGTCAGCCGAAGGAGGGTGGATGTGAAGGGGTGCCTACCTTCGAGCGAAATTTAGATGTGCTCGCCAGCATCCTACCACGTTGTTTCTTTCTGCCACTTTTTCTGGGATATCCTTTAGGGATGGGAGTGTCTTGTTTAGAACCGTCTCGCCTTTCACGCCTGGCAAGACCTCCGCTTGGAAGCCTGTCAGGGAGGCTGCAAGGGAGAAAGCATCGAGCTTGTCGGGTCGCTCGGGAAGGTTGACGACGAAAATCGTCTGGAACTGGATGTTTCTCCATCAGTATGAGAATTTCTGCCTACGGTTGGGTTGCGCCCACCCCAAGCGTCGCATTTTGAACATCTTTCAGTCCTCCAGGGTTTGCCTTGAACTCCAGCGCTGGATCTTGCTTTGGCTTTGAGCTGAGGAACGGAGGGAATCTTGAGTCACCATCACTGAACCGGACGGTGGAGTAGCTGATGAGAAGGAGGAGGAAGAGGGTAAAGAAGAGGGCGCGGGTATAGCGAGGCATTGCGGGTGCTTCAAACATTCAGTGTGAAGCCCACTTCAGGACCTCACGATGCAAGAACGAGCGGAGGTCCAGCCATGGAGGATCTGCTTAGGCATCCGGGGCCGAGATGCACAGGAAGGATCTTTCAGCTCAGGAGGGTGACACTGTGGATGGCAAAGTACCCCAGAAAACGTTTAGCGGGCAATCCTGATGCTTGTCTCCTATGGCCCGCTTACTCATGCAGTCTGGGATCGGTGATTTGCTCCAGTGTGCTTCATGCACCAACACTTTGCCCCCCAATGAGCGGCGGCCAACGTTTCATCTCATGTCCCGATTGAGCTTGTCGAACCTTCTGATTGCCGAAACGGTCTAACTCACTTGGATCTAGCACATTCTCCTGCCAAGACTCGCAAGATTTTTGGTATCCTCCAAAATCTTCCCACTTCATGTCCCATTGCCATATATACAACCTCGATATCTGCCAAAAATGACCGGAGCGAAGGCAAGTGTTGGCTTTAATCAGCATGTTCGGAGCGGCAAGGCCTGACATGGCAAGGTTGGCATGTCCTTTGTACCTTCCCTGAGTGGAATGACACGAAAGGAGCGACGAACAGAGCAAGGTACATGCTTGCAATGGAAACAACGTGGAACAAGGAAGAAGAATTGAGACATTGGCCCTGACTTAAGTATATGATTTGGACCGAAGTACGTGGCCTACTTGTCCAAGACGGCCCCTTTCTTGCGTAACCATACGACGCGCGTCCTGCATTATAGCGCTTTGAAGACCACAAAGTCATCCCAAAATCCGTGTAATCTTTTCAAGTCATAACCAACTTTGTGCAGGCTGTTTTCTGGTCTTCTCCGAATCTTATCTCGAGCATAAGGGCGACCCCAGCGTCTGGCGTGCATCACTGGAGAATCTTCAAGTTTCTGAGCTGTCTTCGTTCATGCCTGGCTCCTGTGGATGCTGGTCAGCGGGAGCACGTTGCGATCATTGATATTGACTGATTACTGACTTCCAGGTCCTCGCATTCGTTTGAGTCAACGGTGTCAAGGTCTGCGGCCTCGTCCCTGGCAGCAACCGTGCTACTCCTACTGAGGCGACTTTCATTGCTGATGCGGATATCTTGCGGAGGCGTCTGCTGGTCGCTGTGGTCTTTGGCCAACGCGAGTCGTTAGCGCAATGCCAAAGAGCTTTCAAGACTAAGCAGGTCATGCATACGAATGGAGTTTGAGCGGCTCTGCCACAGCGCTACAACGCCTATGACAACCATGATGCACCCGAAGACAATGGTGCTGACTGCCTCGGGACTCCAATCCGTGTTTGGCGTCTGGATTTTGTGCCGGGTGTGCGATGACTCGAGCGTGGGGACGGCTGGCTCCAGGGTCTCTGAGGCTGGTAAGTACATTTTGGCAATGGTAAGATCTAATTGAAGTGGTTATGGCAAGAAAATTTCCAACAAGAGAAGGCAACAAATTAATACGAGGGGCAGGAAATCAGACGGCTTTATGTATTCAGCATCACTCACGGGTCACTTGAGAGGCTGTGGAGGCGACAACTAGCAGGTTCCAGCACCGCCATGAGCGGATTGCCTGTCTTCTCGAGCGGTATGAGATCGAGCAACGGTCTCGATGCCAATTGTATCATTGATGGGAGTCCGCCTACCCCAGATGGATAGTCCAAGCTTGGCAAGTATGCATTTGGGTTGCTTAAACAGCCGACAGTGTAGGACCGCCTACTTCATGTGGGATGTTAATTTATCGCTCGGTGTTCGCAGTGAATGGCGAGATTCGGAGAACAGACTGTATCTTGTGGGCTGCGCTTAACAGAGGCTGCACCTAAGTTATTATCTCGTGCTACAGTCCGCTTGCCGTATGTAGTAGGCGGTCTAAGGGATCTGGCGGCCCAACGAGTGAAAATGCAGCATGAGGCTGAGCTCCCCACCCACTGCTCAAACTCCGCTCACTGCGTTGGGCGGGCGGTTCTCGGATTGCAGTGAAGTGCCACGTTGATTGCCTGATGCTTAGAGTCCGCTTACCGCATTCGGTAGGCGGTCGATGATCTGGTGGCTTTACGAGTGAAAGTGCAGCATGAGACTGAGCTCACCATCCACTGCTCAAACTCCGCTTACTGCATTGGGCGGGCGGTTTTCAGATTGATGAGACACTGCAGTAGAAGGCTACGCTGATTACCTCATGCCCAGAGTCCGCTTACCGCATCGAGTAGGCGGTCAACGCTCATCAGGCTCTGGTGGCAGTCCCTGCAGCTAAAACAATTTGCCGCTGTTAGAACTTAGAATGGGCATGGGTCAGCTGCAGGCCGCCAGCCAATGAACGCCTCCATTCTCATGCCGGCTAGTCAGCAGGGCTAGAAATTCGTGGAGGGTCCCCAGGTTTAAGAAGACCGCCTACCGCAAGTAGTTAGTACCTTTTCCCCTCAGCCTAGTGTATGTTTTCTGGTCGCACAATTATATACTGGGGCCTTCCGCAGTCAAAGACATCTGCTTTCCTATCGCACTGAGCCTTCTCCCTGGAATATACATTTCATCGCACCTCAACAGCAAGGAAACGGCGGACATGGCCGATATCGCCCAGGCTTCTGTACTTAACCCCATCGTTCCATCAAGACCACGCACACTACCTTGTCCACCTTCTTCTCCTTCTAGTCCAATATCGAATGGCTGGCCAAGTCTCGAGCATCCCCCATTTTTGACCTGCCAACATGGGTATACTACCAGTCTAGACTATGGTGGCAGCGTAGAGCCACCTGCAGAATGCGTCACATGTCTAGGAGTGACATCTAGGCGCCAGTGCGTGCAGTGCGAGCCTACTTTGCGTTATAATGGAAGGCTGAAGTGCTTTACAGATTCAACCCGCTGCACTCGCCTCCAATCATGGCAGAAAGCACAACGGAAAACAGCATTAGGCAACCATTTGCGAAGCAGTCCTCAAGTCGCTTCAGGTTTGTCGCAGAGGGCAATAAAGTAGAGAAGCCCAAGCGCTGCGGCCCGCTTGGAGATTCCAGTCGCGAAGCCATGAGAGCGCTTGCAAAGAAAGGCGGAGCTTGCTGGCGATGCAAAATACTAAAGAAAAAGGTAGGATATTGTTCATGCCTTCGGACCGCTACACTACCTATAGTATTCAATCTCCTCCATTGTGTCAGCTAATCATTCCACAGTGCGATACAAAGCAACCATGTGGAGAATGCTCCACTAGAAAGCGAGAGCTTTGGAAATTTGGGTGCGAGCGAGGGGCTGCCCTGGGGATGTTCCACGGCATCATTTCCAGTGAGCTTTTCTACAGCACTCAGATGGTTTGCATTGAGCGTGTCGACCGAGAGGACATGGTAGACAAAGACCTCATGTGGAGAAGAGACGATCATTTCCGAGAAGCTTCTCTATTTATACCAGAGTCGTCCACTTATTTAATGGACTTCAGGCAGAAACCTTGGTACCAAGCCGGTCAGCGTTGGCGTAAAGTTCCATTGGTATGCTTCCTTGAACAATTCGAGCATATCAAGGTCTCACTGGATGGCTCCTGCTACGATGCCCACGTGTCAGAAGCAGTCATTCTCTGTGCGGGATTTCAAAAGAAGGTCTGGACAGGCGGAAAGTGGACCATGCAAGGTAGAGCCTGTGACCATAATCTCATCGCACTGGCACTTCAAAGTCTAGTGCTAATCGACCGGCTCGTCTTTGAGCCGCTTGAAAACTTCAAAGAATACCACCCTCAAGCAGCCGCAGCATCACGGGACTCGGTATTGAGTCCTTCCATCACACAAGGCGTGGAAACCTTGGTTGCATTTTTGGAAGCTTTGAGAGACGTCTGTCATATATCGCAACGGATTCTGTTCCGTCGACGACCACAAGACCAGCCAATGCTGTTCTGTACTATGCTTCTCCTAAACCTCATAAAGCAATTTGTGAGCTCAAGATCTACATATTTATCGATTTGTCCTTCGCTATCCGAAGAACCTCTTCAGACTATCCAGAGGACTATCACGAGTGTTGAAATGGCTCTTACCAACTTATACATTATGAATTCGAAGGGTTTGCACCCATTTTCGACTACGTGGAATGAGAATCAATTCACACGTTTGGTGGCTGGCGATCCTGTTCTTGTCGACTGTTTCCGAGACTTGAAAGCACTATGGGTGAAAAGTACGCAGACCATGGAACATCTACCGTACGTACCCACCACTGACAAGAGTGATAGAGATTAGTCCTCCTGAGCCGTCTCGAGTAGATGGCATGAAAGCAAAGGCACAGGATCTTCAGGACGCTATGAGAGATTTTCTTCGCTAAGCCAAAGACCCTCAAATCTTACAGTACATAGCCAAGTATGTACCCACTTCAGCAGCTACATTGAAACCTCGTCATATAAGTTGAAGAAACGATTGCTTCTGGCAGGCGCGATTTTGCTTTTATCTGGTTCTGACTGCTGTCGTTGATATTCAGCAGCCTCACATTGTCATCACACTTGACTTTAGCTATCGAATCTAGTCACACATCAATTGCACTTGAACTCGTCATGCCACCGATCTTGAGACGGTCCCAGCCCGTGGGCAGACCCTACGAAAAAGCTACTACATCAACCATTAAAGATAAAGTACACCCTGCTGGAGCACAATGCCAATTCAGTGCAAAGATTTGGCCCACCGATCCCACTCTCAGTCCACTGACAGAACCAGTTGTCATAGTATTCGCCCAAGACACGGATGTGTGACATACAATGCGTCCTTGTAATGCATTCGAGACAAGATTACTTCACATTCATGTCGCACCTGGCATCTCTCTCGTACATTCCTGAGATGATCAGCCATTTCACTTGTAGAAGGTGTTAGACTGAGGCATCTCTAAATGGCAAGCCCAGCTAAATGGGACCGATCAAAACCACAATCACTCGTGGGAACCCACCTACCAAGGCATCCATCCAGTACAGAACCGCAAAGCGGACGACATTGACTACCTGACAAACCTCTCAGTGACTTCAAACCTGACCCTCCGTGGCATTATTTTCTTCGAACCCTTACCTGACAGTCCTGTCGCAGCGCCGACCCCTCCTTCGCCATCCCCATCCCTCGACATCAACACTTCAGAGACGGATCGCTAGGTCAAACCCGCATCCTGAAAAGCCTACATGCTACTACAATGCTGACGCTATTCCCGAATGAACACCTAGACAGCACGAATAGTCATCCATCTGACAGTAGCCAGGCTTGAAACGTCGGCACACTTGCAAGCTCACACTGCTTCACAAGCCTATTTTGCCGAGATGTTGAAAGGAATGCTTCGTCTCTGGGGCTGATGAAAGCTACTGTTGCCATCTTCTTGCAATGTTGACCGAATAGTCCTCCCGATTTGATAGGCCCTCACTTCTGATTGGCACGATATACACGCACGGCCCACGTAATCACAGCCGTGTAAGATACTTAGTACAGTGGCTGACAGATCTGTGGCTGTGCGAAGCTTCCCTCTGACCCCCGCACAATCACTTGTCGCACAGCATTGGACTTATGGATGAACCCTAATCTCCGCAATGAGTGAGAGTTTCGACTGGAACTACCCAGGCCTAAATTGGTCTCATTTTCACTCTCTCGCGAACCTCCTCTCGCTCCGAAATGGCGGCCAGGCCGAGCCTTCTTCGTTATCTGATACGGTGCTCGAAGAAGACTGGGATCCTGATGACAATGGAGATGAGGATGCGCCCAGCATAGATACTGGATTCGCTCATCAAATATCAGATTCGGGGCATGGGAGGCTTAAACGAAGATTTCTTGATTGTTTGGCTGGACTTGCGGCTAACAAGAAGGGCGGGACAGCAGTTGCTTGCTCCGCCATGAAGGAGGCTGAAGACAATGTCACCATCTGGATCGCTCGTAATGAAGGCTTCTCGGATGTGGATAAGCTTGTGTTTGATAAATTGGGCAAGATATTGGGTTCGTTATGTTGCAACAGTGGTATGGTCCCGTATAACTATATTATTTTTGTACGCTGAACTCATATTTCTTGTCCAGCCGATCAAGCTGAGATTCCTTTATGGGAGGAGATGGTCTTGTATCAGCAGAACCGGATCGAACAAAGCTATATTCCTAATTTGAGGGCAAGCTTCAAAGCTTACGACGCTGTCCGCAGGAGGAGTGATACTAACACACTAGAAAACAGCTCTGTCGCTGATGCTGCCCTATCCGTCCTGCGGACTCTTCTCTTTGATCATGACACCAACGGTATAAGCACCCTTGAAAAGCACACGAGGCTTACTATCGCATCATATAACTTACGTCGGACAAGAAACATTGAGGAGGTACTCTACAGCTCTCCAAGCGCCACTTCCAGATCGAAGAGCTTGTGGTTGGATATCTGCCTGCTCGCCCGGCTCCGAGTCGCATTTCAGAATTTCAAAGACGTTGCTCTCACGCTTCCAAGCTTCGAACAAGTCATTATCATTCTGGTCCCTTGTCCGCTTCCACATGCAAACCCGTCTCAGTGCCCGCTCAACTTGAAACAGACCTTCGATGTCCTCCAACTTGATCTGGGTCCTGCTACAACGAAGGCTGTATTGGGCCAAAATTGGACTGTCGCTAAGATCGAACGCAACTTCGCAAAACGGCAGAAGCAAAAGCCGAACATACACGCCGAGGTTCAAATGCTGATGTTTCTGAATATCAATGAATCATCCATATCGAGTTCGTTTCCATACTTTGGATGTAGCAAGCTTAGCTGTTTCTTGTGCCATCGCTTTATTGAGTCGCATGGGCGATTCACGACAAGAGGGTGCCACGGACGCCTCTTCAAACCATGGACTGTACCAGGGGGGGATCGTCTTCTGCCTGGTCGGGCCGATCAGACGGCAAAGGCTCTTGTATTAGTGCAAAAGGGGGTTAAAGAGAAATTGAAAGCCTCGGTCGAGGGCCATATTCCGCACGAACGTACTTCGGTGATAGGAGGAAGTAGTATTTTCGGTCTTCAGCGAGAGGAACGCTCCCAGAGACAAATACAGGTTGCCCAGCTAAGGATGAAAACAGAACAGGACAGAGTTGCAGAAATGTTCAAAAGGTGAGCGAGTTTGGGATATCGTTGGCTTCTATTCACTTCCTCCACCGAAACATTTGTGCTAAGGGTCAAAGGCAAACACAGAACACGATCAGTTCAGCCAGACGCACCTATTCAACTGCAGCAGTAGATGAGCTGGACACGGAGTGCGATATATGCATGCGATCAACAACGCGAAAGTGCAGCATTTGCAGTAAAGACTTCTTCTGCAGTGATTCGTGCCAGGAGGAAAGGTCGGGAAGGCATTTGTTCATGTGCTCCAAACGCCCCCTCACGTCCGCTGATTATCTGTGGGAGACAATGGGCAGGGATCTAATGCCTCAAGATGAAGGTGTCCTTGAAGATTTCGGATTTAACAACGTCCTCTCTGTCAGGGACTCAAGTTACCTTCTGGGGGTCTACAGAGGCCTCTATCTTTCCGGAAAGTTCTCATCAGAGGACCTACATGAGTGGCGCCTAGGGGGCGTCCTGGTGAATAAGATCAAAGAGTATTATTACAGAATTCCGGAGAATTCCCGTGGGCAATATTTCCCCTGGTTTCTGAAGAATTTATACGTCCTGGAGCGCCCAGCGACCAAAGATGAAGCGCAAGCAAGATTGATAGCGACCTTCTACGACAAGGCCAGGCCGTACTTGGATATGGAAGACCGGAACAAGACGGCTAGGAATCTAATGCCAGAAGCCAAGGGACTTAGTTACAACTTGCTGGCAGCAATATTACTCCGATATACTCCTAATCCGATTGAACTGAACTGGTACTCGTTCGGGTTTGTAACCTGTCGCGGACAGCGGGAAGAAATCATGCTTGTAGATCTCTACCAACTTCTTCTCGTCCAGAGCGATGGAAGTTTCTTCTACGAGTTTCACAACAGTCGAAGAAAGGCCACTGAGCCCGTCACATTCACACAATTTTGGAAAGCATACGAAGCGGGGAAACTCATTCAGCTCATGGATTCGAAGGGGCTGAAGGACCTACGTTCCAACCTCCCGTTCCTGGAAGGCTTTTTGTCCGTGCCGCCCCCCGGTCCCCGTCCATCTGTATGGGACCTGAAGCAGTTTCTTGAGATCAACAGCCCGATGGACCATCCGCCCGTTGCATCCGTCAACGTTGACTATGGGTTTGTCAACTGCCGCTCTTTCGAGGAAACTTGCATACTTATGGAAATTTATAGAAAGGTTTTGGAGACCGCGAATCCATTGGAACTCCACCAGGCATGTGTGGCTGGTGGTTTGTTTCAATTTGCAAAGAGTTATGTCCGGATGGAGGAGCGGTGGAGGTCGTTACTGAGGAATTTCTATCCCTTGAAAGAAGTGGTGGAGTCAGAGCTGGGGTCAGAGCTGAGGTCTGAGGTAGGGTCCGAGGTGGATGAAGATTCTGCGGGTTTGCTATCGCTATTGTCGAGACTTTGGATGTTTGCAAGTAGTTCGACTTCTTAGTAGATCTAGTCCGTTCACAAGTTACATATGTTGGTTCTACTATCAACTAATTATAGGATAATAAATAGCTTATAGTTCTATTATAGTCCAGTGTTTACGAACCTTAAACCATTAATGTACAAGTACTACTTTAGTCCATTAAGTTAGCTGCCCCTTTCCCTTGAACAACATCAGCACGGCAGTGGATGAGCTCACATGATGAGGCGATATTGTAGCACGGTAGAACTCGAAAGTCCGGCTTTGGGGTAATTGCTATGAGGGATCAGTCAGTCTCTGGGACGCACTGCCCAAGAATGGGAGCTCCAAGGGACGCATGCAATCAACAAGCGCATCTTCCAGTTTCCGGATCACTCGCAAAAAAGCAAGTTCTTCACACGTCGCAGATGGGAACACAAGACTTGATAAGAATGAGCACGCCAAATCAAATTTTGCCCAACTACTTGAGACACATCCCATCAAAATACCACACCACGCAATGCATGACCCCTACCCACTTAAGCTCACCGGCCACTGACCACCCTCTTCTTTTCCTTCTGCTCCATGCTCTGCAAGCGCGCTCTATTCAACGCCTTGCCTACCTTCTTCTGCTCAGCCCACTCTTCAGCAAGTCTTCGCATGCGGCATGTAGCCACAACCATCAACGCCGCCGCTTTGAGCGATGATGGCTTGCGGCCCTTTTCACCCGCTGACTTCCTCAACGCATCGCCAAGTCGCAATCGTGTTGACGTGGTCTTATCAAGTGAGGAGGGCGAGACGCCCATATCGCGCAGGAGGTCGAGTTGAGCTTTATTACTGCACACTGATCAGCACACTGATCAATAAGGAGGGAGAGAAGGAAAGAGGGAACATACCACTCCTCAAACATCCGAATCTGCAACCCCAAATATCCCTTCTCATGCACCAAATCGCACCTAAACCTCTCCACCCTCCCCAACTTAGCCTTCAACCACATAATCTGCTTTACCAACCCTTTCATCTCCAGCCCATGCTTCTCGGCCATCTTCTCCCCTTCCTCTCCACCACCCTGTAAATCGTTGACACTCATATTCGCGAACCTCACCTTGCCCAACATTGCCCTCTTCTCCTCTTCCCACAGCTGCTGCTTACTCCCCAACTTATCCAACACCTTCTCATACCTTCCTTGCAAACCGTCAAGCTCCTGGGTCAACGCGGTGGACTTCTGACTCTGCAGGTTGCGCTCACCGCGTACACGCTTGAGTTGCGCACGAAGTTCTTTTTCCCTGGACTGGGCGGCAGTGAGCGAGCTTTCGCGGGCTTCAAGCTGTACCTCGAGGTCTTCGGCCTGCAGCTTTGCGTCCTTCAGCATTTGGTGGAGATCAGCCCGCTCTTCAGCGATCGTATCGTCTGCAGTGGCGGTTTGGCGGTGGGAACGCAGGTCTTGTTCGAGCGAGGAGATGCGCGTGCGGAGACGGGTGATCGTTTGGTTTGCTGTGGTATTTTTGGCGGAGAGGGAGTCTTGTTCTTGACGAGCGCTGGCGAGGTCGGCTTCTAGTTGCTCGTGTTGTTGGTCGAATTGGTCCAGGGAGGTCTGAGCTTGGTTCTCGCTCTCGGCGAGGCGGGCTTGGAGGGCTTTGAGGTCGCTTTTGGATTGGGACTTGAGGTCACGCAGTTGAGCGTGTGCGTCGGTGAGTTGGCGCTGGAGCTCGGCGAGTTCGCTGTTGCGGGCAGAGTCAGACGGGGAGGAGGATTTAGGTGAATCTGCTAGCCTAGCGATTTCCGCTTCTCGCGTTTGGCGTTCGAGAAGGCTGACTTTAGACTTGAGCTCACGTAAGATGTCTTTCTGAGCTTTTTCGCGTTGAAGGTATTCTAGCTCCTTTTCCTTTGCAGTTGAGAGGTCTTTCTGAAGCATATTTAACTCAATATCGTCATGTTGGCCGTTGGAAGACAAAATCTCCTCTAGTTCAGCGATGCGCTTTTCTAGTCGCTGGACCTTTTGATTTGCTGTAGTGAGCTCACGGTCTCGGCTGCATGATGCGGAATTGAGTTGACGTCGCAGGTCGGCAACTTCGTCGTTGAGACGAGCTTCTTCGGATGATACTTGCCCAATTTCAGACTCTAATTCGCGCTCCTTATCTGCATGCTTCTCCAGAAGATCCTTGCGCTCTCCCCGTAGGCGTTCGACCTCGCTCTCGAGTTTCATTTTAGAGGTCCTCAGATCGATTCTTTCCTGGTCCATTCTAGAAGTATCGTCGACTTGATTCCGCGTCTCCTGCAATTGGCGTTGCAATTGATCTCGCTCGGTCCGAAGTGACTGTTTCTCGGCCTGGGTGGTCTTGAGTTGGCTCTCGATGGCTTCAATCTTAGGCTGAATTTTCTCTTGCTCGGACGTGTCGTTCGCTTTCGCAGCATTGAGCTCGTCTAGCTTCTGCTGCGTTTCGACGAGCTGTTCTCGCAAAGCCACAGCTTCTTCTTCAATTGACTCGAAAGCGAAGCGCATCTTTTCAGCATCTTCATGTTGAAGATCACTCTGAAGGACCTCAACCTCATCCTCTAGCGCTTCAATTTTCTCTTCAAGAAGGCCTTGCTCCTGCTCGCTTACTCGAAGATCGTCCTGAGATTGAGACAGGTTAGATCGCATTGCCTCGAGCTCTTGACGCTTGTCTTCCACTTCTTTGTTCAGATCCTTAACGTGTCTTTCAAGAACAGCTTCTTCGCTTCGATGACGCTCCTTTTCGCTCTCCAATGCTTCCTGAAGCTTCATCTCCTTACTGGACAAAGTGCCTTCGACTTCTTGCATTCTGTCGATCGTCCGTTGAAGGCCCGAGGCTTGTTCCTCTGACTTTAATTTCTGTGATTGCAGATTTCTTCGCTGTCCTTCCCAGCTGTCGCGCTCCGAAGTCCTTTGATCTTCGTGTTCTTTGAGCTGACGTTGCAACTTATTGAGTTCCTCGGAAAGGCGGTCAATCTCGTCCTTAGCCTCTGTTCGTAAACGACGGTCATTCTCTGCAGCGTATGCCCGTTCATTCCGAAGACTAGTTTCAAGCTCTTGGATTTGCTGACGAGCCTTAGAAAGATCTTTCTGCAGAGCATTTGATTCTGCGGTCAGAGCGTCATGGCGCGAATGGAGCAAATCTTTCTCTTCCGACTTGTTGTGTAAATCCTGGACAGTGTTTTGAAGATCCTTATTGATGGATTCAAACCTTTTCACGGTCGTGTCGCATTCCTGTCGGAGTCGCTCATTCTGATCTTGCAATTTCTGGTTTCGAGCGTCCGCATCTTGGCCTTGTCCTTGCAGCCTGTCTTCGAGGTTTCCTATCTGTCGTAACTTCTCCTCAAATGAGCTTTGGAGTTTTGCATGCTCTTCACGTAGGTCAGTAAGATCAACCTGGAGCTTGTTCGCCTTCTCTTCCATTTGCCTACTCAAGCCTTTGCTCGTCAATGATTTGTTGGCCATCTCGTCTTGCAGCTAGACAACTGATAAGCATAAACAACGAGGATCTTTTTCCAGGGCTTACTTCTTCAAGGTCACTCTCCGCCTTTCTCTGAGCTGCAAGCGCATCCTCTAGGTCATCCTTAGCTTCTTCCAATTTTGCGGCCTGATCAGTCTGTGCGTGTTCGACAGCTTCTAATTCCCCAATGCGTTCCTTGTCGGCCTCGAGCTCAGCGTATACTTCATCCAACTCATTGGAGTCTTTCTTCTGCTGCGCTTTGAGTCGATCAAGCTCATCCTCCTTCTCGTCAAGCTGTCGATCTCTGTCGCTTATGTCTGCTTGGAGGTCTTCAATGTCGTTTTTGAGATTTTGGACTTCTTCATGGTTTCCTTGTGAACGCTCGATCTTTTCTCGAAGCTCCTCGACTTCCTCTTGTCTCTCCTGTAGCGTAGTGCGAAGATCTTCTAGCTCCTCTTGTACACTTTCGTCTGCTTGTTGCTTCTTTGCTTTCGCCTGCACCTCCTCCAAGTGTCTTTTATAGGCCTCTACATCACGCTCCGCTTGAGTGAGAGTCTTCTTGCATCGCGTTAACTCCTTTTGTAGGGTGACACGATCTACCTTGAGGTCTGTGTTCTCTCTTAACGCGGCCTCATTGAATCCTGGGCCAGATTTTCGCAATGCTTCTTCTAGGAAGTGTATCTTGAGTTTGAGCCCGAAGTTCTCCTTCTCGATTTTGTCGATGATCTACCATGCTATTAGTGAGTTCAGATTGTAGGCCGAGATTACATACATTTTCTTGCTCTCTTAAGGTCATCAGATTGCCCTGGTCACTCAAGACTCCAGTGGCATCTCGCTTGGGCAATGCCGCGAGTGGTGTCGATTGAGCACTGCTGCTGGAGATCTGCGGGATAGGCGTACTTCCGTTGTCCCCAAGTACAGAGCTACCAAGGTCACTGCCGTAAAGCGCTGACGCCTCAGCCCCGGGCAACGCCGGACTACCTTTGTTTGGGTAACCTGGTTTGAGGAACAGAGGTGTCTCCGGCCCACTCTTTCTTTTGCCATTCCGCTCGAAGTTGCGTTTCGTGACGCTCTGTAGCAACGGTGTGAACTCGGCGGGCTTCGGAACAGCGGGGAGGTTGCGGCGGTCCGCAAGTGGTGCACGAGCTCGGGGTGTCTTGAGAGTTGTGCCACGTTCGTTTCGCATTAATGCGATGATGTCCTCTCTCTTCTTGATGGGCGAGAGCATTGAATTCTCGACCGAGAAGTTTTCAAGGTCATTCCCATTCGTCATGTAGGTTGCGTTGCCCACGTCGGTCCGGGGGGTTTCTACGTATGCCATGGTGTACAGAATGCAATGAGGAATATTCAAGGTGCAATGTACACCATAACATGCGATATTACGCGTCAAGAACGCCGGAAAGCTTAAGCATTAAGTCATGTTGAATAAATTGTTGAAGGTTTGACGATGTAAACAATGCGAAAACTCCTATCTCCGGTCCAGCGCCAAGCCCAAAATCTGTCAGCCCCACGCCACCGGCCACGACACGCAAGCAAACCTCAACCATTTTTCTACTCTTGACTGCATTCCTACGTATTATGGATGCAAGATAGTCAAGCGACATGGTGAGGTCAGAAGAAGATTTCAAATGGTTCGGAGAAGGCTTCGATGGATTCCCGAAGATCTTGCCTGATGATTGCGTTGAATACTGCATTTATTTCATCGATAGTAGTCTCAAAGATCATGAAGTTCGCGACAAACTACGCGAAGTGCAAATAGCGGCCAAAAAGCTGACCAGGTCGTTACTGGGAGACTTCATCTGGCAGCGCGATGCCTTCGATTTGACCTTGGAGCGCGACAGGCATCGCAGCTACCTCCGTGGCCGGACGAACTTCGGCGATTCACCCGATGACGAGTGGACAATCGTTTACTTGCTGCGACAGCTTAGTAAACAGTATCCTGATGCATGGGTCAGGGTCTTTGACACAGATGGCGAGTTCCTGCTTATCGAGTCAGCCAATGCTTTACCGATCTGGCTAAATCCAGAGGTCGCAGACTTTCGGGTGTGGATCCATGATGGAAAGCTATTGGTCATACCCCTTGAAAACCCTGGTGGAGGCATAAGAGGTGTGACAGATCCTTCAGATAGGCTGACACTCGAGAGAGCCATTGAATGGATTGGCAGTCCGGACCGAAAGGTACAGCATCCGGCCAAAGTCGAAGCTGAGGCCTTTGTCCGGCTAGGAAAGTACCCTCAGCAGATTCAAGACAGCATGCATCAAGCACTAGTAAGAGTACCGAGAAGACTCGCCTACACCCTTCATGAAATGCCGCGGGCAGTAAGTCCAGCCATCGAGGCATTCTATCTTCGTGATCCTATTTCTTTGCGCGTTCTACAAGAAGATAGATCGAAAGACCTTCGATTTGGCCCACAAGATCTTGTGGTCGCTTCCGTGAAATTCACAAAAGCAGGCTACGCGCAATTAAGAGGTCAACAATTTGCTCTTCCTCAGGCTTGGGATCGTTTGGCAGAACACGCGGTGGATTCGAGGGCTGGGATACAGCTAGAGGTGGGAGCTAAACTCTCCTGTGGGTTTGAGATGCTCGTGTCTAATACTGGCAACGAAGACAAGCCAGTGGTCAGAGAGCTGAATCTGCTTCTGGAAGATCTAGAGTCTGGGGAGGTACTGTTACCATCAGATGAGGAGGTGAAGCAATGGGGTTCCAAGGATGATCCTGATAGCTGGCTTGATATCAATTTCAAAGATTTTGAGAAGGAGCTAGATGGACAGGGCGAAAAGAATTCTGTATCAGTATTTGGTAATGAAGGCACTCACGACAACCTGAGCAGAACCGTACAACGGTTTCAAGACTTCCTCAAAAGCGAGGAAGCAACGCCGGAGGGTGGGCTGATTGATGATATGGATCTAGATGATGGGACCAGCTCTGAAGCTAGCGCTTCGAGCGACGACGGTGATGTTGCTGACGACAAGCCGAAGCCGACTGACGAGGACGACTTCACGGCAATGATGAGAGAGCTTATGGGCATGCCAAAAGAGGTAATGAACGAGCTCATGAGCAATCCAGACCTAGTGCCCTCTCAGCAGCATGATCTCAAGGCAGCTTTCCAGCAGCGCACTTCGAGTTCCACGGCCCCTCTTGAAATCGAGGGTATGGATAACGGTCGTGAAATCATGGAAGAGACGGAGAAAGAGTTGCGCGATGCAGGTGTGCTAGAGTCTTAGAGGCGTTGTCAAAGCATGTCAAAACTGGTAAAACACAAGGTCATTTGAGACGTCTCAAAGGAAAAGCCTTCAGTATCGACTCGCGGGAGCATACGCGCTACTTCACGCCTTTCGCATGGTCACAGGCCAGAGAATCCATCAAGCTAAGGTTCCAATTTGACGGGGAGGCATTTCAGATTCGCGTGCTCGGACTTCATGGCCCCAAGAGCCTGCGTTTGAAACGTTCTACGTCTCACAACGAGGGCCGGCCCTTCCGATTTATACATCTTGGGAAGGTTCTTCCAAAACCTGGGCTCCAGACTTGCAAATACGTTCCATCTCTGTTTCGAAAGAAGATACATGCTCTTTCGGGGCAACAAGACCGCTGCGAGATCCACGGCCTGTTTTGCGAAAAACGGTTCCAGAGGCAAAAGAACTCTAATCATACATTCTATGCTGGGTAGGCACCGCCAAGTCTCGCCACGAAATTGTTGTCCAAGACTCTACGGTGTGCTCTAGAATATACACGACCTGTACCTTGGTGTGAATCAGACTTGCAAAAGGCCTGTAAGTATTCTTAAACGGCGGTGATGTAATGCCCATGTTGCAAAGCCATCACCAACAGTATATGGAGGAGAAACTCTACCCTAAAGGTTCATATACTTTCTCGCAATTTCAGGATTCTGTTGCTGGTGTTCAATTACCACTCCATTGTTCGTGGGCGTCTGCAATCATTGGCCGTTCGAAAAGCACCGGAATTCGTCCATTTATGCGGCCATGTTTCAGATCCCCACGAAACCGGCTAGCGTGGCACAAAGATTCCGACGCTGTACAAGCGCACCATTTGAGCCGTGTCGCGACCATCTTTATCCTCCGTCTCCGTGGCTTATGCAGCTCATCGACACGAGGGCTCGCCCACCTGCATGTCAAGTATGGTAGCCGGCACAACGGAGGTGCCGCACGTTGGAAATCATAGCAATACGCAACTCATACATGAAGCAAGCCACTCCCTTGGGCCTGAATTTATGCTAGAAGCTTCTGGTACTAAGTACTAGAGCCACTTTTACAGGCGCACAACACCATTTACCTTATCGGAATAGTCCAATGGCTTCTTCTGACTGAGCGACTTCAAAGACGGAGCACGAGACATGCTCGCTTTCTTCCCAAGTCCGTTATATCACGAAGAGCTAAGATCAGTGCTGTGAAGATGGACCTCTTCAACGCACGAGTCAACAGATCCGTCTCAATAAGACTGATCAATTCTGTGTGCCACATCAGTCGCTGGTGGGTTTCCGGCCTTGTCAGCCCAAGACAGAAGGCAGCCTGAAACAGCTTAGCATCTGTCGTTCACAAGGCTTTCCGGCTAGCCTTGGTTTAGTGCCGGTCCACTACCGTGCTGAAGCCACAAAATTGAGTTTACGATTGGATTCGCTTCTTTCTTGACGATCTTGTCAGAGCTGCTGGCTTCATGGCTGGCTCTGCTGAAGGCCGCATCGATTGCGCCCAAAGGTGGGGTCCTGACATTGGGGATCACTGGCGAACTTAAGATTCATACCACCCCACCTTCACTGGTTTCCATTCCATCGGAAATTCAATTCTTCTTGGATTCATAATGAGTCTTCCTGAAACCAGCACATGATCAAGAACGCCAATACTGTATCCGACCCTTCTCTTCCACTTCATCAATATATAGAAGCGTGTCACCGTCATGCCTCGTGCAAGCGCAATTGAGAAAGTAGGTGAAAAATATATCCCGAACTTATCAGTCGCTCATGGAAAAGCAGTCGCCAGTGGCTACGGAAGACTATGAAGGCCTTCAAGTGGATTCGCGCTTGAAGCCGGACAAATCACCTTACGGATTCCATTACGATGATTTCGACTACATGAATTTCCACGAGAAAGAAAGCACTGGAGGCGTCGTCACGCTTGTGCGTGCTGGAAAGGGGGAGCCTATTTCTCCAGAAACCGCCTATGGTTATGGGAGTCCGACGCTCGGTCCAGGATCTCCTCAATGGACTCACCAAACTCGACAATCCGCGCGGAAATCAGGCGGAACTGATTCTACAGTGACGAAAGAGAGAGACCGACGGATATGTGGTCTTCACAGATCAACATTCTGGCTTGGGCTAGTTGTTGTAGTGTTGTTGCTTGTAGGAGGTGCCGTGGTTGGAGGGATTTTTGGTGGAATGAAGGCCAGGCAGAATAGCGCATCGAACTCATCTCCAAGTCAAACGAACAACGCGCCAAGCGACCCCTTATTTCCAGAAGCACAGTAAGTCTCCCTAGTATGGAGAATGGCAAAATACTGATTGGGCTGAATTTGCATAGACCTGGAGACGCTATGATAGGATCCCCACTATGCGTCATTTCGTACGACCTGGGAGGAAGCAGTGAGCCAGCCAAACATCAAGAATTTCGTCTCTATTATCAATCTCTTCTTGGCAATGTCAAGGAAGCCGTTTCGAGTGGATCCTCTTCCTGGCAAAGCGCACAGTGAGCATTGTGCTATTGCTGTTCAGGTACGACCTGCTAACGAAAGCTAGACCTATTCTGACGGATGCCCTTAACAATACGGGCCTTGCATCCATCACTTACCTAAATGGGACGAGGCAGCAGGTGAGGTGAATCGCGTTTTAATCAAGGACCTCCTAATGCTCTAGCTAGGGTAGTATTTTCTACGTCGGCAACAACGGGCTGCTTCAAGAAAAGCGAAAGATTTACTCGGACAGCCAGTACTGGCAACCCGGTCAGCTCAATAGCCAGAATGTACCTATGGTAGGCAACATATCTCTGCCAACCCAAGGCGACGATCCGCAAGATGGTTGGCACAGCTATTCAATGGCCGCAGTATACTCGTACAACTTCACGACGGGACCCGGAGCACGTCTGTTTTATCATGCGCAGCAGACAGATGGATCAAGCTTCGTTCAAGAAATGATATGGATCCAAAACAACGACACCTGGACCGAAGGAGCCACAATCACAGGAGCTTACCCTAATTCGCACTTAGCCGCTACCATTGACGACAAACTTGGCATTCTGCGACTGTTCTACGCGTCAGGCAACAATACTTTGCAAGAGGCGTGGATGTCAGTCTCTGAGCCCAGAGCCGGCTATAAGAAAGGTATGCCTCGTATCCGCGCCTGATCCGCTGTAAGGCATTCTAATGAACCACGTTAAAATAGGACTGCGCATCAACAACTTCTTATCCAATAACGCTGCAGACTTGGCGGCCGTGTCTCAGAATGGCACGACCTACCTCTACCACTACACCTCCGCCAGGCAGGCTACACCAAACAATGTTGGCATCCACGAACTCACCGTCTCCGGCAATCCGCGGAATAACCAAGAGAGCTTCAACCAAAGTGAGCCGATTGTTGCGTCACCGAACTTACCATCAGGCAACAACGCATCATTGTACCAGCCCATAGCGGCGTCCAGAACAGTGGTGCCTGGTCTGAAGAATCAGCAACTGTTTGTCATTTGGGCGGACAAGCCGACAGGTGATCCGAACACCAATGCGACAGGATATCAACAATTAAGTCAGATTAGCAGGACGACGCAGAATACCACATGGCCAGATGATGGCGGTGCAGGAACGCTGCAAATTCCACTGGGGAGTGCTAACTCGGATCCGCATTGAGTTCATTCATCTGAAATGCAAGCAATAGGGTATGCTTATTGGAGTTGGGCAGAAGATAGCCATTGCTGCATAGCGAGGCGCAAGGGCATCATCCTGCAAGATTAAGGAGCAGCATGGGCAAATACTTACGGATTCAAGAGGGCGCTAACGATGAATAACTTATATTGTTTCTAATGTTCTATATAGGTTCATTTCTACCACGAAGGGTTACAGGGGTAAAAGTGGAGCGTTGAGTAGACCAGGAATGGAAAGAAGTAATCGTTATGATACCTTTGATGAATCGCAACAACCGTGCTTGCCTTGTTGTCGCCAGTGACCCTTCCTTCCTCGAGCCAATGTTCCACTGCCTTTTGAAACCTCACAACCTCACCTCGCAACCCTTCTTCATCTAACAGCCCTACAGAATTCAAGTCCAACCATCAATGTGGCGTTAAATCCCCTGGGTAGCTGTCAACCCACCCATCACGAGCATTTGAAGCACCATTACCACCGGCGACATCCTTTACCGTAATAGTCTGATCCGTCATCAACCCTTATAAGTGATCTCGCAACCACCACAAAATCCTCACAACCCTCCATCACCACATAAAGCTCATCTGTGATACACCACCCCCCCAAAGGTGGGCACAGCCACACACCATGCAGCCCTCTGACGGCTCGCCTATAAGGCTGTAACGGGGACACGGGGAATATATCTCGGGGCTGAGAGTATAAGCCTCCCTTTGCCTTGCCCCTCCCTCCTGGAAAGCTAATGATTGCTGATCTTCCACACCTTCCAGGCTGGGAAGTGTGCTTTGTTCAGGGGCAAGGGGAAGGGCTTGGGAGAAAGGGGGTAAGCTTTTCGGATGCGACAGGTCCTACTCGTATGCTGAAGATAGAGAGCAGATGGTGGCATACTGGATACAGCTACCGTCTCAAAATCTTTAAAGTGTGCTTTATGGGGGCTTTTCGTAGAGGTCTGGAGCTTGTCTCAAGAACAGTAAATGCGTGAACAATGTCACAGACTAGCCATGGAGATGCGATGGGAGACGTATCATAGCAAGAGGTGGATGGATGAGGAATCATAGCCACCATGATTATTATCAAATATTTTGGTCAGACACTAGTATCGATTGCAGGCGGGTGGCCTAGCCCCTACACAGTGTGAAACGCAAGGGCTAGGGGCATGGACGTTAGAGGTGTATCATTCTTGGGTAAGAGACGGCTGCTGCGGTTTGGTGTCCCCCGAGTCGGCTATTTTTGCTGCTATTTTATCATAATTATGGTGTCTTATGGACAACTCGACTGTTTCAGATCAGTGGCTGAGATTTTGCAATGTTTAGGCAAACAATGTTCGCCCTCTCGTCACTAAATACATAAATGTTTCAAGATGCAGTACCCAAGAGAACTCGATATTGCCTATATTGACGTCGTAAGTCCTCACAAGGCTAAGGAACGACTTCTGCAATCGAAGCGACGCCACTGAATTGCATGAATCTATTTCAAGAGAGCCTTTGATCCTTCTTCGTCTCGATCATGAGGAAGACGAAATGATCCATTGTCGTGCTTGAACATCAAGCCACTTTGTCGCCACAGTATGATGGGTGCCATCACATCGAACGCGGGTAAGACATATGGCGCTGCTACTATAGTTCACGGTTAGCCTCATGTTCGGTAACACCACTCATTTCATGTCAATCATCAATTCTACTGAATCCCACGTGGTCCCCTAGCTTGAGAGGGTTGTCTTTCTTACTGCACGCGACAACATCCCATGTCGCGGGTAGAACACGATAAACAGACGGAAATGAAGGCACGCATGGCATTTCCTTCGTCCAATCAGTTATTCGGCCACGACATCGAGATGCAACTCATTCTCGACATGCATGGAGCCAAGGAATAGACTGCTGCAATAGTGGTCCATCCTGACAATTTCGTCTCAAGCGGTCTTCATTCTAATAGTTCTTTATAACGAAGACTGTAGCCTAAAGATAAGCCGCTTCAACCTGGAATAGCAGCGACCAAATTGAGTTCGCAAACGTTGATCATGGTCGTCGCTACATGGGCATGGCCATTTTTCAAAAGGCTGGACAAGAACGAGCCGCCTACCGTGCTGCCGCTGCATCAAAGCTCAGGCACCCAGCAGATCACCAGTAGCAACTTCACGTATCGCAATTTCGTAACAAACTGGCCACTGACTATAATGTAGTTGAATCCCGACCTCGTGGATTTCCGGCGTTCGCAGAGTTTATGAGTTCAGGCTCGAATATCGCAATGTGTCGAGCATACAGCTTTCTCCGCAATAGAGTTCTTTTACACAGACAGCTTGAATCAGCACACTTACAAGATCAGCTAGTCAAGATGGACTCAGAAGTGGCTCAAAATGACGATATGGCACTAATGACTCTAAAAGGAGAGTCTAGCAGCGATTTAATGCGGGCTCAGATGTCCCTTGTTGAGACCATTGACAAGAAGCTCAAAGACTACGGTATGGTTTCATTGTCGCCCCTCTAGATACAATTGAAACATCTTAAGAAGGTCCTAGACAAATTGGTATCCCGGTCCAAAGCCTTTCATAGCATGCGGTTGCCGGAAATTCGAGACCTTACTAGCTTTAAAGCTTGGCTTTGGAATGCAAAACCATTCTTACGAAAAGAAAATGATCTCATGGAGCAAGCATCGGACTATGTGGCCTTAGGGGAGGTCAACGAATGTGCTTCATTAGATTCTGGTATTAAAACGCTACTGGACAGCTACCTTCCACGAAGAGTATGACGACCAGGATGAAGTTATCAGTGCAAAGTGAATCTACTAACTTTGATAGAGCATCTTAACCCCACAAAGGTTCCATGCAAAAAGCAGTGATACACATATCTTCTTCCGCAGCGAACACCGCGTAGACATTTGCGTTCGGACTCTGCTTACGACCACAGTCGTTGTTTTGCTTGTCGGACCCTCCTCGATACTGTTCCTTGTCTCAGGCGTGAGTATAACTCATTTTTTGATATCTTGATAAATTGTTGATAAAACCCACAGCATAACATCGTTAAACTGCTTCTTATTATGGGCTGCGTTGGTTTATTTAGCCTGCTCTTGAACGTTGCCACGAACTGTCGAAGGTTCGAGGTTTTTGGAGCCTGCGCAGCGTAAGCATTTCAACAGATTCGAGTGAATCGACTTTGCTTACTATGTGCCGCTACGTAGATATTGCGCCGTTCTGGTTGTTTTCTTGAGTAACACTTGAGATGACATCTCGCGTACTAGGTATTATCTCTTACGCGGTTGAGTTAGCTTTATTGAGCAGCGCCATTGAAGTCGATGATTGGCATATTGGTGCGCGCAGTGCTCGCAAGAATCTCGGTATTCACTAGATTTGGTAAGGAAGTCAAATGTTAGTCAATCATTGTGACCCAAATTTGAAAACACATAACCTTCGCGTAGATCCGAGAGTAAAATCACGGTCAGAAGGCTTAGCGATCCATTGACCTAACCTAGGTGCATTTTTAAGAAAACTTGTATCATGTGTTAGCACATTCGTGAATCTGATTTAGTTCTGAGGCTTTCGTAGGCTTACGCAAACATTCGCTTCATCACCATGTAGGTCATAATGTTATCGAACAGGGAATGAAGACCAGACGATGCAGATGTATTTCATGTCCAGGAGTTTCATTGTATTCAGTATGGACTACACAGGCTCGTCTTTCGCTGTTTCAAATCTTATGACGTGATTAATCGTGCTGGACATCTAGGTCGACTCCTTGATTCTCGGGTTTTGTGATTGCTTTCCTATGAATGAAAGTAGAGCTACTAGTACCACTTCCATCGCCATTGAAAGCATGCACAGTGGCCCCTGAAGCCGATCAATTCACATTCCACAGCTCCCACATCATCTAGTATAGCGTGAGAGTTTTCGTTCATTCAATCTGAAATAAAATTTTACTTCACTGATAGAACATGATATATGAGCTGCACATTTAGATGACACATGAGTAAACTTCACTAGACATTATGTATCCAATCTAAACGGTGGTGATGATTCCAGGTTTCTGCAACAGCATCTTTGGCTGCCGGAAAGCGAACCGCTACCTTATACATAACGCTGGCAATCAGAGAGCATCAATCTTAGCATGTGGACCAGATATGAAAGGAGACTACAACTAGTGAAGTCTGGAAATGGCAGCCCATGTTCTCCAACTTAACCAAAACATAAGCAGTCCGTTTCTTGATTTCTCTCTTTTCGATGTACTCATAAGGAAAGCACTCAACAAGGAGCATCCCAGTTGTACGGCAATGATTAGACGTGTGTCTGGCCACCAATAATTACCGTACACACCTCACAGGTCATGTTTTGATTGATTCTGTATCCTATAACCAAATCAACGATTGCAACCATGTATATATATATATATATATACAAATGTTCTAATCGCAACTTGGTAATGACACCTAGCCATCCCAGGACGCTAAAGGGAGCTTGAGGCTGCCAATTTTGCAGCACTTTTCGGAGAGAAAGGGGTCAAAGGCTTCGTCTTCTTTCGACTTTTGCGTGAAGCATCACACACTTGGTGTAATTAAGGGCTTAATTGATGGATACTGTGTGCTGCCCAAAACTGAGTGGTAGATACCTGGAGAGACTAATTCATGCAGGTCCTTCGACTTAACAGCCTAGATCATGTGGGTACGTCCGCACGAGCTGACTTCTCCGCAGAACTATCATGATTTCCATGGCAAACCGGAGTGAAACATTGATGGACAAAGATCAGGGCAGTGTCAAATTGCATGAAACTGCTGCTATGTCTCCTCATCAGTCCCTTGAAACGGGTCGTTTTACTCATGCTTCAGCGGAGAAAGGCCCTTTGAAAGAGTCATGGAGAGATGAAACGAGGCGTTTCTTTGTTGGACTTTCTGCTCATAATCTTGCAAAGTCCTCTTCTCAAGTTCTCACTGGACGTACAATTCACCATGGATACCAAGGCCACACCGAAATCGTGCAAAACCGCCAAGATACAAGCCTCTAAGAGAGCGGACGTTCGTGTTGAGAAGGCATTTCCAGAGCAGAAGGTGACACAGCCTGATCGACAGTCAGGCAGAAGTATCCGAGTAGAGCGCAAGAATCAAGGAGCTGTGGAGGTAAGACCAAGTCGTAATTGTATGAATCGTATTCACAGCGAGCCTCTTTAGCATAAAGATCGAGCACCAGACACCGATTCGCAAAAGTAAGCCTAATTCTACCGGAGCTTCTGATACTTCTGCTGATTTCATGACGAAGTTCTGTGCCTCCTGATCCGCCCAGTCCGTCTCCATCCCCACCGACGAAGTCTTCTTCGCCTCCGTCCTCACAGGTCAAGGTGCAGAATGACCCATCGAGGGAAGCCTCGAGTGAAAATGTTCCCATCCATCATGACGCAGATCAGAGAGTACCAAGCCTCTTTCTACACCATGATCGTAGAGAGGAAAGTCAGGACCTGCGACTTCAACAGCCATATGGCCAGTCTACGGCTGAAAGCAAGATTCAAGCGCCGCAGTAGCAATGGCTCTCGTTCCAGGATTCTACCATATTCAAGTCACACTCATATTCCTTCTCCATACCCTGAATCGCCCTGGCATGATATAGAGATAGCAGCTACTCCCATGCTACACAGTATCGTCAGCCACAATACAGGAAGAGGTACTAAAGGCGTACGATTCGCAAACATCCCAAACACTGGCTCAATAGGCTGTGTCGAAACCAAGCACAACTCTTTCGATGCCGACGTGGCAGACATATGTACAGCGTTAAGATCACCCCAAGGCATATCGCAGACGACGGGCTTCTTGTCAGCAGAAGCATGCAGCAATCACAGACACCACGTCCGCCAAGTAAACGATGCATTTCGTACGTGGCATCAAGAGACCTCTTCAAGCAGCCTACTGAGCAAATACGAGTCTTTCCCTATAGGAGACTGCCTTCAGGTGGCAGTGACGCTAGCGTCCAGTGTTGCGCAACTAAATGGCACACCATGGATGGACTCTAAACGTACCAGTGATGACATCATATTTCACACAAGCAACACGAGAGAGCCCTGTACGGACTTTTTGCATCCTTACCTAGGTTGGAAACCTTGCCAAAAAGAGATCAGTGGGCAGTCCGACAGACTTGACCGTAGGAAAGCGTCCTTTTCTTCCTCTCACACTTTGGAGCCTGGCAGTTCCACGCTCCTCGCGCTTGGCCTTCTTCTCGTCGAGCTCTGCTTCGGCAAAACTCTCGATGCAATGCAGAAGCCTGGAGACCGGCTCGGGGAGGAGCTGGCAACGAACGTACAAACAGCGAGGCGATTGCTTCGCCATGTATCAGATGAGATGGGCTGTTGCTATGGCACATTCGTCAGAAAATGCCTGGTTGACTTCGCTGATTCCGTCCCAGAGAGCGAACGCTCGCAGCGCAGAATTGTCGACGAGATCGTGACACCTTTGTTACATGACCTTGAATATTTCAACAGGCAGGACTGAAGCTTCTGTCCATGAACAAGACCCCTTCCGCTTGTTGACAGGACCCGTTCATGTCCGGAACGGCAGGGGCTGAATATCTATTGACCGATCAATACCGGAGTCTAGTGATGGATGTTCCAATCTAAAACACCAACATGCCCACTCATGGCTAGAGCCGCTGGCTTGAGAAGGAATATTCCTCCCGTACGGAGGATGACACCAAAAGTTTTGCAACGCGCTAGTCAATAACCTTACCCCTACCTCTTTCCATTTAGGTGTCCTTCCGCCCGGAACCCCCTAAAGCCGGCCCCATAGCGTCTGTTTCTAGGTCATCTATTAGGGACCCAGGGCCGGGAGCTCTAGGAGGGAAGCCAGATCAGGTCTAGCGCCACTATTAGCGCTTTGCAGGACTTTTGGTGTCATCCTCCGTAGCCACAGACAGGGCCTCCGAGTCTATGGTGACATCCCCAACCCCACCCAACGCAATCAAACCAGCAAGCGAGCAAGAGCGACTTGGAGCAGCCCTCAGTAAATCAGCACCGCCGAAAGAGAAACCCGCTATGAGCACCGCCAACAAGATTAAAACCCATCACGATTCACATTTTACACGGGAAGTGGCTATTCATTTCCCAGACGTTGCGTCATGCCATGCCGTATCATGATGGGTCGAGAACATGGGGCGGCAACGGACCTGAAGTCTGGATATAGGTGCCACGATTGACGCTGGGGAGAGCCTGATTGACATATACCTGTCATGAACACTGTCAACAGAATCCCATCGCAATCTGTACTCAGCGCGTGGGAAGGTATCACGATTTCTGGGACGTTGCGTCATAGGGCATGTTATCTTGATAGATTGGGAGCGCGTGACGGCAATGGATGTAATGTCTGGATCTGACTGCCGTGATTGCCACACAATGACAAATCGGCTGACGATCTTGCTCTCATCTGCGGCTCGAGAAGGTAAGTCCTGGATTGAGCTCTGCGCATCGCGCCCTTTTTTCGGATAGCCACGTTAGGGGAGGCCACGTCGGTAATACCACGACCAAGGAAAAGGATCGAAATATGTAGGCAGCGTTCTTTGTAGGATATTGTTGTATGCCTCATATATTCTCCCACGTCATATATAAATCACACACGCTGCGCTCAAACCCATCACACCATCATTATCATCAATCAAAAACATCCTTCTGCACCTGCCACGCCATAACCATCATCCACAGCAAGAACACCGTTCCAACAATCCAAAAGGCAAACGCCGCCTTCCAATCATTGCAGATACCCTGCGTCTCTAGATACGCGAGTGTAGCCTCGCCCTGCCCCTGCTGGTACCCTGAACTCGGCTTGTACAGGTTGCAGAAATTGTTCACGCTGCCCTGGGGCCCGTAGAGCTGTATGGCTGTCTCAATCAGACCAGCGAGGTAGAGGACGAAGAGGATGAAGCAGCCGAGGATGACGAGGCCAGGGAGGAGTTGGCGCTGCGCGACGAGCGCAAGGATGATACCGAGGAAGAGGATCGTGAGGGAGCCGACGGCTATGGAGTAGGGGAACAGCCTGCCACAAAAACAAACGTCAGCAAGCTATCTCTCAAACTCAAGATAGGAAAAAAAGCATTAAGCGTAGAATGTGGTTATGGTAGAAGCGAATCTGGGGGTAAAACACAAGATGTGCGTCATCCATCGTGTTCATTCTGTGTATACAACGCACCAGGGCAGGACGCCAACAGCGTAGGGAGGGTTCATCATGGGCTCATACCATATTTGCCCTGCGCGCACTTGGTGCTGCACTGTCATGAAGTATATGAATATGCCGAGGATGGTGGCGCCGGAGGCTAGCATCACTAGGAGCCAGAAGTTCAGCTGTGCTTCGGGCCATATGTATTTTCGTCGCGATTCGAGTACTTTGACTATTGTTGTGCGCGCCATTGTTGTGGTTATAGGAGATGTAGAGAAGCGGTGATGGGGGAGAGCTGATGAGTAATTGGTGGATAGGGCGAAGGTTGGCGAGCGCTTGAGGAGGGTGTCTCTTGTAGCGTTGTGGATGTGATCGCAGTCAGAGGTATGCCAAAGTTCCGTCGCTGTCGTAGATCATGAGGCTCATCAAGTCATGATGTGTATGTAATTGCTTTGGATTAATCGTGGTAGTCTTCGACGTAATCGGATCGGCTTCAATAGCGGATGATGCTTCGCTCAATTATCACCGTAGAGGGAGACTTTGAAGATTTCCAATCGTGAATGTAGTGCAGGAAAGATGTATGCAGCTATGCGGAAGGCTTTCGTAGAGACTGAAGAGGGACTTTTCATCGTTGGTGATAATTATCGTCCCGGAGGCTGGTGCTTTTGAGGTGAGGCTGGCGGAGTCTTGGCACTTCGGCCAGTCCCGCCTGATCTAACGGGCGCTTTCCCCAATGAGTAAGCTGGTAAACTTTGTTAACGCGATGGATTGTGACGAAGTAGACGCGACACTGCTACCTCCTATCACCGTGATCGCAAGACAGTCTACCCCGTGCAACACCTCACCACTTTCATTGCTTTTCTTGTCGCTCGCTTGCTGCACCTTTCAGAGCTTATGATGCCTTGCTTCGCAACATCTGCCACCCACAATCATCCACGGATCGATCGCGATGCCCCACAGTTGATCGCGAGGGGCAACGAGCAGTCAGTTTCCTAGCCCATGGCTACCACCCGCCCACCTTTCGAAACCAGAAAGTCGCATGTTCCGGGTGGCTTTGACACTGACGAGGAACTCTCTCCCATCAAAACGAGCTACCGAGAGGAGGAAATGGCTGAACCACAAGGCTCCCCTACGAAAGAGCCTGGCGAGATGGATCAGGTCTCTGGCAACCCACCAGATCAGAATGATTCAAGCTACATGTCTGGCGGGAATGATACGCTCTTGCAAGAGAAGGAAATGCGACGAAGATTAGAGGACCTGGACTCGACTTTCCTACAAGAAGTCTCACCTGTCGCTCCGACCCAAGGAAATACGAACGGAGACCTTTCGACCATCTCTGAAGAATCGGCACCTAGCGAGGCTACCACTACAATCGAGAAGCGCCCTGAGCCCTACCTACCCGTCGGATCAGCGCAGGACAGAGCGCCATCACCACCAAACCCTAGCATGTACCACACACCAGCTCCTGGTCGTACACAAGACCCATCCCCTGAACCAGACGACAAACCTGATGAACAGCCCTATGTAAATACCTCTTCTCTAGAAACAATGTCATCTTCACCTACTGCAGCCGCAGCAGCGAGGACGGTTTCCAGAGCTGTGTCGGCAGCGTCAACACATGCAGAGACCCTTGATGAGAGTCGAGGCGGCATACCGCTGGATCAACAGGGCACACCTAGACGAAGTTATGACGAATCTACAGACCTGCAATTTGATTCTCCAACTCCAACGAAGGCGGAAAATTCAGCAGCTACAATTCGGAACGACGCGGACAGAGATGATAGCAGTCCTTCCCGCAGGAAAATGCGACCGCCGTTTGTCAACAGCCGTATGGCCAGTGGAAGATCTTCATACTCGTCTCAAAGAACAGATGGTGGAAGCGATGTGACCGTTGAAGCAGACTTTGCTTTGCAGTCAGGAGGCGCCATGCCCGAACACAGTAAACTTAGTTCTCGACCAACAGAGTATTCGCGTTCGATCAGTCTCGGAAGCATGGCGTCAGGCATTTCAGCCATCAGTGGAGGGGATGATAGGATTACGGCTACAGAAGGGCGCTTGTCTGCTGTTGAGGAGAACCCAGATGATATGGATCCAAGTACACCCATTGTAACGAGGCGCAAAACCTCAGATCCTACGGACACGGTCATCAATCGACATGTTGACGACATCAGAGTGCCGGAAACGCTTGCCCGAGAGTACAGGAATAGACAGCGTGAACCATCGCCGGAGAAAAGGAGCGCTCCAACGCCGGCTACAGGTCGTAATGTAAACACTTTGACGTTGAAGGAGCAAAGCAGCACGATCGACCGCTTGATGAAGGAGAATTGGAATTTGAAGCTCAAGATCACTTTTCTCGACGAGGCCTTAAACCGAAAGTCGGATGATAGTGTCAAAGCAATGATCTCAGAGAACGTAGACTTGCGAACCGCAAAGTTTCAGTCTGCTAAAGAGACTCGAGAGCTGAAGCGGTCGATCCGCGATCTAGAACGCAAGCTTAAGGAGAAGTCTGATGAGCTTACTGACAAGCTCAAGGCGCCTGTCCCTGACATTGCGGACTCTCGCGTCGACGAGGAAGCCTTTGCAGAGCTTGAGGAAGAAATCACGTATTTACGAGAACGAGTCACGAGTTATGATGTAGAAATTGAAAAAGCACGCTATGAATCGTTTGTGCAGGAGACCGAGAAGAAGAAGCTTGCAGAAGTCGTAAGGCAACTGAGCACCACCAAGCAGAGCAGCGATATCGGCGTTCGAGAAGAAGTGGATTTGTGGAAAGACCTGCTGGACGCAGAGACTGCGCGTCGAGAGCAAGCTGATGAAGACAACCGCCGGCTTCAAGAAGAGATCAGGCGCCTTCGGACAGAAGGCTCCTCGAGCACGACCAACAATTATGCAGCAAATGCCTTCAACGCCAAACGGAAGCAAAAGCAGTCTTCTGTGCTGTCGTACATAAACGGCTCGGAGCGCGCTTACGACCAGAACGGCCCTGCTAGCAACGTTAGTAGTACGCTTGTGGACCAGCTTCGTCATGAGAATGCGGAGCTTCGCCGAGAGGTAGGTGCTCAAACATCGATGCTGACCTCTCGAAATCGTGAACGAGAGCGGCTGCAACAGGAGATTGAGGACCTCAAGCTCGGCGCTCGTCGAGGTGACGGAAACCGCTCTGTTGCTGGTGAAAGCATCTTTGAGAGGTCTGCCTCCCGTGCCCATGGTCGGCCTGGCTCCAGAGCAAGCGATCACACAAGAATGACTCCAGTAAGCGACTCTGAGCGGGAAGCTCTAGAGATGAAGAATGGACATCTCCGTGATCAGAACGCTAAGTTGAGACTTGAGATTCAGTCTCTGGCAAGCCAAGCCGATCAGCTTCTTGACGAGCTTGAGCAATATGACGCGCTCAAGCTTGACCATGAAAAATTGCAGAACCTCTACGACAATGATATCTCCCTAGCTACTCAGGACTTACAGAGCCTTCAGAGAGAACGGGACGATGTCTTGCGTGCTCACGATGATATGGAGATTGAGCTGCAGGAAATGAAAGCGGAGGGTAGCGAGAAGATTGTGGCCTTAGAAGAAGAGCTTGATCAGCGCAGCAAAGATATCGAGCATCTGCAAAACGAGCTCTCGGATCGCTCCGAGGATATAGAAGCCTTACGCCAAGAGGTCCGTACATTGAGTGAAAACGTTGTCCGTGTCGAGGAGGAGATGGACAGTAAGAAGAAACGGGTTCGTGAGCTCGAGCTCGAGCTTGACGAGCTTGGTCGCGAAGCTGATGCTATGGACAAAGACCTGCGCGAAAGCAATGATAAGAATACTAAGCTGTCTGTCCAGCACGAGTCTGCGCAGAGCGAAGTTGCTTTCTTGCGAGAAGAGCAAGAGACTGACAAGATCAAGATTGGAAACCTCGAAGATGCATTGAATGATCTTCAAGTGAGTCTGGCTAGTGAGAAAGACAAAGCGAAGGATCTGGAAACTAGTATAGCTGACGAAAGGCACCAACGCGAGATGATCGGCACCAAAGAGAAACAGGAGGTCCAAAAGATGATGAACGACCTGAACCGCGAGTTATCATCGTCCAAAGACGAATCAAGGAAACTAAAGAAGAACCTGGATACTCGGACGAACGAAGCTACGTCTTTCAAGGAGCGGCTTACTGAATTAGAGAGCCATCTGAGAGGGATCTTTGGTGAGCCAAATGGGACTCGATCATCCCTGATGACATTAGTCAGCAAGATGCAGAAAGATCTGCAGAGCACCCTATCAGAGCTTGAGGCAGCACACCGGAACCTCTCTGAGAAAGATCGCCTCGTCAAAAACCGCGATGCTCTCCTCGAAAGCCATGGCCTAGAGACCAAGAAGCTTGCCGATCTTCTCGAGCGAGAACGCCAAGGACGCCGCGCAGACGAGAAACAACACGAGCATTGGCAACGTACGCATCAACAAACAACCCGTACTGTTTCCCAGAAAGACGTCGCCATTGGCGAACTCGAAAAGACGCGCTCAGCTGACAGGAAGAGGATCGCCAATCTAGAGGCGCATTACAAGGAGGTGCTCACAGACCGCAACAGTCTACTGCTTAATCTATGGAACCGCATCTCCACCGTCTGTGGCTCGGACTGGCAGCACCAGCACTCTCTGATCAACAACCACCTCCCATCCGTCGAGTCGATCAGTAACCCTCAGACATTCGTCCCCTTCTCCAAAAACCTCATCGGTGCAGTCAACGCCATCGAGAACCAACTCTCAGGGTTCCAATCCCGCATCAAATCCACCGAGCGAAACCTCTGGGCCGAATACGAATCAGTCGAACAAACCCTCGACGCCCGCATCAAAAAACTCGACAAGCTCGAAACAACCGTGCAATCCCACCGCGTGAACGGCGCCTTCACCGCCGCCCCCGAGATAGCCAAACTTCGCGGCGAAAACCGCCTTCTGAAATCCGATCTCGCCGCATTGCAGAAACAGGAACGCATCCGCAGCTCACCCCGTTCAGCAAGCCACACGACATTCCATCCCTCCAACTCCGCGGCAGACATCTTACGCGAGGACGACGGCGAGAGTGCAGGTAATAAGCACATCGCCGCCCCACCACCCACACTAGCACGCCACCATTCCTCCTCCGCCGTCGAACACCTCGGTGGAGGATCGCACTCGCCAATCTCACCGCGGCGCTCGTCGTCACGACAACAGCAGCAGCAAATCGTGATGAACCAGGAGCCTATCGCTCAGCTTCCGGATTCTAAAGCCAAGACAAATACTAGTGAGGTTGGCGCTGTGGCTCCCGCGGTGGGTGAACCGAACCAGGCGCGCTGGATCCATAGGTTGAGAGAGCTGGAGAGACGATTGAAGGCTGAGCGGGAGGCGAGGTTGCTGGATCGGAGTGGGGCTAGGAAGAGGCTTGAGGAAGGGGCGGAGGAGAATCGACGGTTGAAGGGGGAGCTTGAGAGGGAGAGGGTTAGGAAGGGTGGGGAGCCGTGAGTGGAGAAGAGAGGATTGGGTTGGGTTAGGAAAAGGGAAACTGTGACGCGTGCTTCGATTCGATTGTACTTTTTCGCGGAAACCTCTCGACGGAGGAAACGGCGTCTCAAAGGCAATGGTTAGGATAGGGAGGCTTGGGAAACGGAGGCCTTCTTGTACTTTTAGCAAGTATGAATGTACCTCCAACGAACCTTTTTCAAGATAGTTTTGTTCCAGACTCTGGTCTGCTATATCATTTGCAAGCTCACTCTCCGCTAAACCCACAGGACCCATTCAACGCCATTGCTATCATAAAAGTCACCCTCCTTGCTCCCCCACTCCTCCCCCTCCCAACTACCCACCCTCACTCCCAAACTCCGCCGTCCACTCATGACTCCTTTTAATATCCTCCGCACTAACAGTAGGTCTCGCGCCCTTAACCGCTTTCACAAAGTCCTTCAGCACAAGCGGCGGTTCCAACATCGCCTCACTCTCGATCTCCGTCCAATTCATCTCCATCGCGCCTTTATCGCCGGGGGAACACGGCGTGAACTTCTCCACCATTGGTCCCCTCCCCTTTCCTCCCTCCTTCCCCCCCGCTTGCCCGCCCTCCCTCCCGCCCTTGCCCCCCTCTTCCCTCCCACCCTCCCCCCCAGTATCCTCCACCATAACCTTCTTATAATGCGTCGCGGTCTGAATCTTCCTAACCGGCTGCATAAGCGCATCCTGCACGGCAATACTAATATCACTCCCACTATACCCCTCACTCAACAAACCCAGATGCCGAAAATCCTCGCTCCGAAGCTCACACGGGGTATTCCCCACCGCGAGCTCGAACATCTTCATGCGGCCAGGGAGGTCGGGGAGGGAGATATGGACACGACGTTGGAAGCGGCGACGGATGGCGGCGTCGAGTTGCCAGGGGATGTTTGTGGCGCCGAGGATGAGGACGCCTTTGCTGTCGCGGCCGACGCCGTCCATTTGGACGAGGAGCTCGGTTTTTATGCGGCGGGAGGCTTCGGATTCGCCTTCGCCCCGGGGACCGCACAGGGCGTCGACTTCGTCGATGAAGATTATGGAGGGTTTGTTTTCCCGGGCCATGGTGAAGAGTTGTTTTACTAGGCTGGTGCGCTGTCAGCTCAGACTGACGGGGGGAAGGGGACGAAAAGGGGGAGGGGGTACGTACCGCTCACTCTCCCCCATCCATTTGCTGACCAGATCACTACTGCTCACGCTGAAGAACGTACTATTCGCCTCCGTAGCCACCGCCTTCGCCAGATAACTCTTCCCCGTCCCCGGCGGTCCATACAGCAGGATTCCCTTCCACGGCTGCCGTTTCCCCTGGAACAGATGTGGGAATTTAATCGGCAAAATCACCGCCTCTTTGAGCGCCTCCTTCGCGCCCTCCAACCCCGCCACATCCTCCCACTTAACATCCGGTTTATCCGTCAAAATAGCCCCCTGCAACGCCCCCCTCAATTTCTTACTATCAGCATCCAACCCTCCCTCCCCATCATCATCCCCTCCCTGAGCCCCTCCACCTTTACCCGAACCCCCACTAACCTTCCCATTCGAGCCCACGGCCGCGGGTTTCTTTTTCTGATCCTGCGCCGCGAGATGTTGTTTCAATTTCTCGGCGCGCTCCATGTATTCTGCGACTTTTGAGCGGATGAGGGCTTTCTGTGAGGGTTCTTTCGTCCATTTTAGGGCCAGCATGAAGAGTTCGAGGGCTTGGTAGTAGAGTTGGTAGGCGCGGTCGTAGTCCGCGGCGCTGTCGGCTTCGATGGCGGTTTTTACAGTGGCGATGGCGCGGTCGACGAAGTTGGTGTTGGACATGGTGGGCTAGTGGGGGTGCGGGAGGAGAGAGGTGGGTGGAGCGGCGTTGGAGGGGCGGATGAGATGGGGGAGCAGCGCTGGAAGTGGGGGCTCGGTCGGCGAGACGATGTAAGAGTTAGCCAAATAGCTTCCTAGGAACAAAATGTCGAGTATATTTCGGCTCCTGCTGTTCTTCCGCAGTTGGGGTGTTTGAGGTCGCGGAGGTTGAGAGTTTGGGTATTGGGGATAACGCTTAGGTAGGTGGGCCGAAAGATATGGTAGAGGTTGTAGTGAAGTTCTTATGGGATATGAGCTTTCAAGGCTGGATAGCAAAGATAGTAAAATCTTTTCTGTGGTTTCGATGCTTCGTAAACAAGAGAGCAGATGCATGCAAATGACGAACTCGTCTGAAGCTTGGCTCTTCGGCTGCGGCAGAATTTATGCCCGTGAGATATGATGAGTCAGCCAAAGAATCATGCTCAGGGGTAATCTTGCGAGGCAATGGATTCTTTCAGTAAATGCTTTAGGTAGATACTATTCTGCACGGTCCTAAACAGCGATATATATAGCTTTACGGGACCGCTACCGATGAAAGTCTCAGCATCGTGATTACCCTGCTGGCCGCTATATTGCAATATATTTCTAGCAAATGCATACGGCTACCTACAGTGAGCGTATTAGAAGAATCTTGCACACTACTACCTTACAGTTGCAATGGTTGCCACTGTTTCTTCTTCTCACACTTCTTCTTACTTCTCTTTTCATTTTCGGTCATGTTTACCGTGTTCGTCTCTGAAGCTTCGTCGTTGACGACACCCGTAGGAGAAAGAACGTCATCCTTGGGCTTTCTGAATGCTGTCCACAGTGTACGCGCTCCCATCCCTTGTTTCGCGTCGGACGAATTTTCAGTAAGTCTAGGGAATGGATCGGTCTCCCTGACCTCGCCTTCAGCCTGCGTGACACTCAAGTCGCCAGCGATTGAAAATGCTTCAATGAGGTTTGCAATCTTTGACGGAGACCAAGGACTCTCGGTCTTATTTATCATTGACTGCCTTACGGAGGAGTCGTCAGCTGGGTGAAGGGTCGGAAAAGCGTTGTCGTCAATCTCTTGTAGGGTCTCATCATTTCCATCGTCATTGCTCGTCAGGGTACCACGCTCGCTGAAGGGTCGGTAGTTTGGAGAATTTCGGTGGTGATAATGGATCGAATGTGTTCGCGTGGTACCGCTTAGACTGGCTGCATTGACAAAAATCTGACCGAAGAGCGATCGCACGCGAAAATCAGGATAATTATGGCCAATATGACGGGCCGTCAAAGCATTTCCCTCCTTGGACTCGAGACCGCTCTCAAAGTTTAGGTCCGCGCCAAAATCTAGCAAGGTCCTCACTATGGTGAAGATATCCTTGTAGTTGCAGTGCTCTCGCCTGGCACCAAAATTGTATCTAGGGAGATTTAGTGCCAAATGCAGCATGCAAAGAGAGGAATGATACTCACAGCAATACTTGCAGCAGCGGAGTCAGCGCACTCGCATCAACAGCGTTTGGGTCTGCGCCTTCTTTCAGGAAGAGAGTCACACAACTTGTCAGTGACTTGTGGCAAGCCATATGTAGAGCAGTCAACCTCTGCTTGAAGTCCACTAGTGCGGTATGCCGGTTAGTCACGTATCTGAAAATAGTACGAGCTACTTTTTCATGACCATGCGCAAGGGCATAGAAAAGGGGTGTCTTGCTAGATAGACCCCTAGCACCGGTATTTGCACCCGCTTCGAGCAACGCCTTGACAACATCAAGATGGCCTTCCTTAGCCGCCAGATGGAGTGGCGTCGAGCCAGCGAGAAAGTAGAAATCCCTCGTGCTACGGTGTATGATGAAGTTGTCGTCCATAGCGGCGCTGACATCGGCTCCGAAAGAAAGAGCTTTACGGGCAGTAGCAGCTTTATTAAATCCAGCGGCCCACCACAGAGCACTGCAATTGTGGTGCTCGATATTGAGATAGTATAGATGTTCGTTGAACACGTGGTAGAGTCTCCTGCTGACACGAATTAAGGAGGCAAGATCCCTTTGTTTCGCTAAAGGCTCTTTGATTTCTAGGAGTATCTCCACAGGAAGATCGATCAGCTTCATCGTACAAATGCGCCGACTTGTTAGGATACTATCTTGGACAACAGCTTGATGGATTTCGAGTAAGTAGCGCGGGATGATCGATTGTTGTCGTAGTGCTAACTAATTGTGTTAGGCTATCTTTCGTGCATGAGATAGGGCAGCTTTGAAATGATACCGTAACAAACAGTATTCTAGCGATAAGTTTCTTTGCTCCTTGCTTATTTACCGCGGGCGTATGGTACTCGGCCAACGCATCAATACATCTTCATAACAATTCATCAAAATACCCACCACCGTGTGTTTAGTTCGAATGGGACTAGACGCTCTTGGTTCGTAATTTATATCTCCCTGCAGGAATAGTGGGTTCTCACATAGTCTTGAGTGCTAGTGTCGAAAAATGATGCTCGCTTTCCTGTGGATACTTCACGATTGCTTACGTCCGTTGGAGCAAAAGCACTGTCTACAACAAGCAGGTGAGCCGCCACTTACCTGCCGTTAGTTGTAGTGCTATTTTTCAACATGCTAGTGTTCATCTACACCTTTGAATTCCTCAAGCACATACGCTTGTCATAGTCAGTACATGACTGGTCGACGTCTTGTTGCTATTTTTGCGGCTTGCGATTGCAGAAGCTCTTCTCCAATGGTGAACAACGACTAGAAAACCGGCGATCCCACAGGCTGAGAGCGTGAAGTGTATAATTAACCTTAGCGCTCACTGGAGACTCTGAATCGCCACCTATTTTTGAGTATTGTCAATCACATTCTTTCGTCCAAGCCCGATCATAGTTGGAAAGCGCTCAAAGTTCGCTGCCAAGCAAGCGTTCATTTGGTTCTTGCATCAGCGCTCGGACAGAAGAGTGCCCTGACTTCTGCGAAGCGGTGATCGGGTCCGAGGGCCCGAGCTGTCCAAGGCATATCGAAATGAAGATTCTTAGTTTCTAGAAGGTCATAGTTGGCCAAAATATCTTGGTCTGCACCGGAATCCATAAGAAGCTTCACGTTTTGATGTACGTCACTGGCCTTCACAGGATCTCTACCATTATGACGAGCCCTAAAAACACCATCAGAATATGTTTGCATTGTGGGAAAGAAGAATGCTTACAGGAGTGCGTCATGGAGTGGCGTCAAATCATCCTCCTCCGTAGTTGCATTGACATCGGCCCCGCGTTCAACGAAAAAGCGAGCAGATCTCCATAGGCCTCTTCGGCAAGCGAGGTGCAGAGGGGTGAGACCTTCTGCTGTGCCTTTCAATAGCAAGGCCAAATCATCAGTATCCATGTGCCTTCTAATAGTGAGGACGACTTTCTCGTGGCCTGCGAACAGAGCGTTGTACAATAGTGTCTTAGTAGGCTTCCCATTGTTGCCCATCGGATCCGCTCCAGCGTCAAGAAGCAAGTGCACCATATTAAGACGGCCGAGTCTAGCGGCCAAATGCAGTGGTGTCAAGGGCGCATTCAGCACTATTGCAAAATCTAGATATCGAGACATGACTCTTCGTCTCTTCTTGTTGGCGTTGGCTCCTAGGTGTAGAAGTTCACAAAGTGCGGATGCATTATCCTTTTTCACAGCCCAGAATAAGGCCGAACATCTGCCAAACCTGATGTTGAATTTGTATCGAAGATCTTGAAGCAGATTATACAATCTTCTATTGGTCTGGGTCAAGGCACAGAGAGCTTTGTCGCTCTTCGTCCCTTCCGCTATCTGGAGGAGAGTCTCGTTCGGAAGATCCAAGAAAGCCATGTTCCACAAGATGAGACAATTGATGGGTGATTCAATGCTGCTTCTAGGACTAATATTGATTGAACGCTTGATTTCAAGTTATCTCTGGTTGTCCCTAATTATCGTACGGAATCCGACCATCTGCTCTATATAAGAGTGCTTAAGTGAAAAGCCGATAGTGAGCACAGAACTGATCTAGATGACATTTGAGAACTGAGTGTGCGTTGATTTCTCAATCATTGGACTGTCACTGAGAGTAGAATATAGATATGGATAAGAAAATTCCCCAATGACTCATCTATTGGGAAACTTAGAATGAATTTCTTTTTGACTTTCCACCTTGCCGAAACTGGCGAGGGCAAAATCAAGCCACAAAGGTTTTTGCCCGGCAGCATCGACCAATACAATCTTTTTCGACTGAAATGATGCAGAAGATGCTCAGTTCTGCCGCTTTCGACTCGAGGGCAGTATCAGTCTGTCGCTTCGTTCGAATGAAGACGCTGCATATGACAGCTTCATTGTTGAGACGCCTAGCACTGTCTTCTCTACATTCGCATGGTGATAGGAATTGGTATCCTAACGAGAGTTTGAACGGATATCAGGCAGATCTATCCTTGAGACGACTGAACGAACCATCTCTATAGCCGAGTGGTAATGTTTATTGGTATCTCCACGAGTATTCGATTGGGTGTATGCCAGATTTGTCCTTGAGACGCCTGACAATTGACTTCTCACATTCAAGGTGCGAAGATTACCGACATCTCACGCTAATGGATTGTGTCTTCCCGGTACCAATAACGCTCTTTGGTTCCATAGCCGGCCGCCAAGTGCGAAGCTTTTCAAAGCCGTGGTAAGACCACATACCTAAACTTCTCATGACTTCCTGAGGGTGACCCAAAAAATCACAGCTGACGTCTCTAAGATGCTCTTCAGGGTGGGGCTGAAAGAGCCCTCTGATATCTTTACAGCTATGATTGAGCCCTCCCTCCTGAGCCGGCCAAAACCGCGTGGTGGGCGGATGATAGGTTATCGTGGCTGGATTGTAAGTTACAGTGTACGGGTTGAAAGCTAACGTTCGGCCTATGAGATCTTGATTCGCCCCGTACTCAATCAGCAGCTTCACGGTCTTCACTGAGCTATCGATGTCAGTAACGCGGTACGTGGTGGTGTCAGTCAGCCTAGATCGTAAAGCATCGTGAAGTGGTGTGATACCATCATTCAATCTCGCATTGACATTTGCGCCTTGTTCCAGGAAAAAGCGCGCGGATTTGTGGAGTCCGCGTCGGCATGCCAGATGCAGAGGAGTTAACTTGCGCTCTGTACCCATGATCAGTTTTTGTAAGTCTTCCTGGGATGTTCGAGTCGCTATGTCCAAAGCCAAATCGTCGTGTCCGTGTCGTAGGGCATGAAATAATGGTGTTCTATTCGGGTTTGAAATGCCGCACATCATGTCTGCTGCACCAGCCTCGAGTAGGAATTGTATCATAGAATTGTGACCCTCTTGGGCCGCGATTTGTAGTGGTGTAAAACTTTGCTCCAGGGGGATCAAAGAATAATGGCTTCCCATAAGAACCTTCCGTTTCTTCTTGTTCACGTCCGCGCCAAATTTCAGTGCTGTGCGTACCCTTTGCTCGTCGTTATCTCTCACAGCACCGAATAGCGCAGCATATCTGCCCTTTTTGACCTTGGGAGGCATAAAAGAAGGCTCTAACAGGTTATATAGGCCTCGATTAGCGCAGGCTAGGGCATATGCAGCATTTATATTCCTGATGTCTGCCGCAATTTGAAGAATCAATTCGTTGGGAAGGTCCAGGATACCCATGGCGTTTATAAGGAGGGGAAGTCGGGTGTCTCACGACTCTAGCTTCGATGTTACGCACCGTACACAAGTCCCCGGAAGACCTGTCTGAAAGCCAGCCGTATTGATGAATGGCAGAAGTAGAGTGGGCGTTCGCTCCTGAATAGTTCGTACTTCACCTAGCTCCGATAGCGGTGGACCCAATAGAGTGAGGGAGCGCGTGAGTCATACCTGTAATAGCTTGAAATGGTTCAAGATCCGACTTTAAGATTTGCGGGACTTGACTTGCGTCGGGATAAGGTTGACTTCAGCGTAGAAAAAATTCTTTCTAATACTTGGCGCAATTTTCACTTGAAATTCCCCAAATTTTTTATGATTTTCTAACATTGATTTAATTAAATTATTTATAATTCTATTTAAATAAGTTTAAATTATATAATTATAATAAATATATATAAAAATATATTTATAATTTATATTTTAATAATTTTATATAATTTAGATTAATATTTAATAATTGTTTATTTAGAATTATAAAAATTTTTCAGAATTTTATAGGAAAATTGCGCTAAGTTTTAGAAAGAATTTTTTCTATACTAACTAAAAACGTTAGTATCAAGCGCTATATATTACCCCTATGTTCGTAATTCTTGAGAAACTAAAGTAGGTTTTCCGAAGACTATTCTAGATTTTCAGAAGATTTATTAACCTCTTAGTTAATAATTATACTTTAGAATAAGCTTAAATTGGACAAGATTAATCAGATAGATTAAAGGTTTCAATACTTTTTTCTTAAATAAACTATTTAAAGTATTAGTAGTATTATTAATATTAATAGTTACTCCGTCTAAAACTCTACTAAATTGACTAGAAATTTAAAAATTAAAAGTTAATAAATATTTAGTCTAGTAGAATAAAACTTATATATTTCGAAAGCTTATTCTTAGCAGATATATCCTATCTAACCGCATATTATATAAAGTCTTATTAACAATATAATAAATAAATCAAAAACTGAGAATCTGAAATAGTCTTCGGAAAACTTGCCTTAGTTTCTCAAGAATTATGAACATAGGCGTAAGCGCCACATAACTCTCAATTGAGCAAGATCATGGAGTAGTCAAAATTCAAGTTCAAACATTGTTCTGCAATGCAAAATAAGAATCAATTGTCAGCGCCGTTTACCCACTTCAGGCATCATTGCACCTAAATTGACCTATATAGTTGATGGAAGATTATCTTTTTGACAATCTCATACCCTACATATCCGGAGCTCTTAATAACGGATGCTTTTCGGACGATGTCCAAGTGCATAAGATAAGTAGCAATAGAAAAGCCACAGAAAAGGCGTGGGAAAGTAGACATCATTGATTCGATGCTACATACTGAAACCCAGGATGAATTATTGTATCAATCTAAACGTAGTTCCCTCCCAAGATGTCACGGTTCTCCCATGACTGGGAAGCATTGGGATGCGCTTTACCTAATCAGGTATAGTGTCCGGCCCTAGTGTATTTATATTGCATTCTCAGCTAGCTCCCAAATCAACATTATCAACTTCATATTTGACAACAGTCATAATTCTTGACACAAGAACTCCTACCTTGGCGTCCCAATCCTTTTCAGAAGGTACCGACCAACCAAGCGATCGTTTGCCCGAAATTTTTCTCATACATCATACCCTTCAACGCCCATAGCCCTACACTCCATCGTACGTCACAGTCTACCTCCTCGGAATAGGTCCAACATCCATACACCTCCCCGTCTCAGCAATCGGTACCTGACCAGATGGACATTCCGTCTCCTTCGACGCATCTCTCTTCGGAATAGGTCCAACATCCATACACTTCCCCGTCGCAGCAATCGGTACCTGACCAGGTGGACAAATCGTCGGCTTCGGCACACACTCTCCCTCCGACCTCTTATTCTGCTGATTTCCCGCGCCCGCCGCAGCAGCCACAGCAGCTGCTCCCGCCGACCCCTCTTGCGGCTCCTGTCCCGCGGCCGCAGCAGCAGCTGCAAGCCCAACAGCAGCCACAATGCTCGCAGCATCTGTAGTAAGTGATGCCTTCTTATGCATCTCGATAGCCTTATCCTCGTACTCTCCCATTCGCTTCGCCACCTCCGCACCAGTCGTAGCTTCCAAATCTCTGAACTCAAAGATCGGGGCGGGAGATTCCGGATGATCGACCACACTCTCCATGCGGTCGTCCAACCCGCCGATCTGTCCGTGACGGGTGGATAGGTCCATCAATTTGACGAGATCGAGCTGCTTCTTCGCGACTTTATCGTTCATTTGCAGATCGTCCAGGAACTTGTCGACGCGAAGACGGCCTTTCTTGATCATGTCGTCTTTGCCCTCCCAGTCCTGATCGACTTTGTTGCGAAGATCATCGGGCTTCCATTTGAATTCGTAGTCCTTCAATTTGTCATTGGAAACTCCGGAGATGCCGGAGACGATGTCGTAGAGGGAGTTGCCGCACTCGGTGATCTCGGCTCGGAGTTTCTCCTCGATGAACTTTTTGTACATGCCGAGGAAATCGGTTCGCGGCATGATGTTGAGGGAACGTTTGGGACCGAAACGTTCGTCGTTGTCGTTGGCGACGACGCAGTATGTTGTGAGGAGGGAGAAGAAGCCAAGAAACTCGTCGGTGATGTGGTCGGGCTTGATCTTCCCAAACATCTTGAAGCTGTCTTTAGTTGCAATGACGATCTTGTCGTTGTAGGAAGCGCCTTTGTTGGCTAGGACGTTGTCCTTTTTGTCTTTGCCGTCTTTGAGGACTTGCAGTAGACCCTCCAGTGGCATTGCCGCTGTGACTTGAGGGCTGATGCCGATTGTGTCGAACTTCGTTTCAGGCTTGGGCCACAGTACAGCCCACGGGTTGTACTCTGCAAACCCCTCGATCTGAATTTGACAGTCTTTGTCGCGACATGGAGCCCAGTCTCCCTATATTTCAAAAGTCAATCTCGCAAGAAGAAGCAAGAGCGGTATCTGAAGGGAATTAGTATGTACGTACCATATATGTGGTGATCTGATCGCCGAGTTTCTTCGTCCCCTGTTTCCCGATCTCGTTTTTCTTGCCATCTGAAATGATTTCCGTAAAAGGTTTGTTTGTGCCAGAGATTTCAGCAGTGACATCCCAGTTCTCCTTGGGATGGTCTTTGCCAAAACCGATGGGTGTGATTATTGCACCCTTGAGTTGTTCTCTCCTCTCTGGTTCCATATCCTCATACTTTTTACCTTTTGGATCGTACACGATGCGAGCGATCTCAAGCTCGACTCCCAGTCCGGGGACATCGAGTGCACGCTTTTTGTGTGGAGCTGTAGCGCTAGCTGGAAATGCAAGTACGTGATTGATGGGACCTGTGAGTGCTAATGCAGCGAGAAAGAAGCTGATGGAACGAAGACGACCTGGGCCATAGGAAGTAAAATGCATGACGCTATCGCAGGAGAGGCTCAGCCCCTGTGAGGGGTGCGGATGAACGTTCGAAAGATGATAGAATAGGTAGAGGAGATACAAGATCACAGCCCAATCTGAAGGAAATTAAAGCAAATATGGTCTGTTTATTTGAATGGTAAGAAGATTTGGCACAGGGGGATAAGGATGGTTTTTATAGACATTACAGTCCTGTGCTCACCATACGAAATGGAAGACGAGACAGATGGTATAATCACAACACCGGCTGTACGTACATGGCCCAGACAAGCAAATGACTCCCACTGACCTTGTTTTGCTTTTCTTACAGCTGCATTTGATCCGGCAAGTCGCATTTTGCTTAAGCTGTGATGGATAAATGGCGTAGTGTTAGGGGCCACCGAATATAATTCGCTGAGGTGACAATATTCCAACATTCTAGTCTCCTCCCACGCAAGGCTGTGAGGTCGAAACCCACAGCAGCGTAAGCGTGAGATGAAAAGGAGCACGGTGCCGACCATCTAGACTGCCCTCTGTCGTGACTTGCCTGTAGGCTCGGACGATGCATATTATCATGTAGACGAGGCTTCGAAACAATGGTTTCTACCACAGCAGCACAGCCTTGATGAGCCCTGACCATTATCTGTCCCTGACAGACTGACGGCCGCTTACGCTCATTTTGAAAGTTGGCGTAGTGTGTGGACTCTATTCGATACTGTCCCCAACATGACTGTCTATTCAAGAAGATGCTGACCACATCCAAGTGATCACCAACATGCTGGTGACCTTGGGAGGGCAAACAGTCTGACCAACAGAACGATACTGGAACAAATAGCTTCATCCATCTCGACCAACATTTCAGAGCTGCATATGTGGGCTCTGATGTTGGTAGATGTTTCAAAACAACATTTTCAAGTGAGCATTGCGCAGTAGTAATAAAATGAAACATGCATAGTAGTCTTCTCAAATCACCGCCACATCGGAAGAAAGTAAATACGCTCCGGCTGACCCTCATTTGGCACGAGCTGATTTATCAGGACTTCACTGCGTCTTCCCCTCCGTTTCAAATAGCTGCGCCCATGGATCCTGCGAGGCTATACTGCGTCCAAGTGGCACGACGACTTGCGCAACAGATGCATGACCCAGCTACACTCCGCATCCGTTACCAGATGTCCACCCGCAATCACAGTTCCATACCCCATGACCAAATTGATATCGGCACTGAAAAGGATCGATGATCACAATGTCCATCACAGACCTCCCACCAGAAATACTCTGCCAGATCTTCCAATCCACAGCCGACTTTTCCACCCTCAATGCCCTGGCCCGAACATCACGAGCCCTCCACTCCATCTGGCTCGCCAATTCGCCTGCTATCTTCCACGCCGTCGCTGTCCGAACCCTCCCCCATTTCAGCGACGCTGAGCATCTGCTCACTGCACAAGAAGAGGCCCACACCGTAGCCCATCCAGACTCCCCTGAACCCTCCCTCTCTCGCCATGAGCGCTTTCTCTACAACGCTCGTTGCGCCTCCGCTGCCTGCAAGCACTGGGACGAAGTCTGCCAGGTGCACAATCTCGACCGCGCCCGCGGCGACAACCCAGAATTGAGACCCTCTGAACGCGCACGCTTCAAAAGATCATTTTACCACCTCTGGACGCTATGTACGCTGGCCAACATGCCAAGCTTGCGACCTCAAGCGCTTAAGTTTCTGGACGCCTGCGATCCCGTTGAGCTGGCCGGGCTTGATGAGATCACCATCTGGGCTCATGGCTATAATGAAAATGAATTTGGAGAGTCCGGCTTGGATCTCCAGGACGGGACGTGGAATGCGGGGTTTCGGATGGTTGGCGATTATTGCGCGTGGGACAGGACGGAAAAGAGTGGACATAGAAGAATTGGTGTTAGTGGGGACGAGGCGCCCCTAGGTTTCTGGGTCTTCTTTGATCACACGCAGCACTATCTTGGGCGGATAAGTGCGCATTGGTGACTCTGGTAGAGTAAAGATCATGTACGTGATACAGACTTCAGCGTTATCTTCACACAGTCTAGTGACAAGTAGCCCTGCTCTCTGGTACCCAGGCCCTACGGTATTCTATTCTAGTGATAGTGGCCACTCTGCATCGCCATGAAGCATTATGGAATTATCCATTCAGACATGCTCTGCAGCTCGCTCCCTAAGTAGCTTCGCAATCACATTGTGACCATTTTCAGCTGCACGTTCTGCAGCCTCACTGCATCGCTCGTGAAGCGAGCATGGCTCGTCGTCATTCTCGAGGAGCAAGGACACAATGTCTAGACGGCCATGCTCCGCTGCGCCTTCTAAAGCATGCCTGCCGTCCTCCGATGCTGGAGCGGTGATATTTGCACCATCTTGCAGCAGCATGACGACTATGTCGAAGTGTCCGCCGATCGCTGCAGCTTGTAGCGCAGTCACTCCCCGGCATGACGAAGGTGGAGCATTGACATCCGCGTTGTAGGTACGCAGGAGCTGGAATTGATCTTTATAACCCTTTTCAGCAGCCATTTGAAGTGCGGTCCTTCCCTCCATAGGACGCGCGGGAGCATTGACGTCTGCTCCCGCTTTGATCAACTTTTGGGCAATTTCCAGATCACCCCCGGAAACTACGTACTGCAGGAGCACATGAGTTCTTTGTTCGCAGGGTTCGAGATCCCATAGGTTCGGATCTGCGCCGGCATTCAAAAGCGCTGTTACAATTTCATTCACCTCGTCCGATTCGTATGGCCAGGAATCCTCGTACTGGTCGATGAAATGCGCCAAGGGACGATTGCCCTTACAAGGTTCGTTCGGATCTGCACCTTCCGCCAACAGTAGCTGAACTAATCTCACCGAGAGATTTTGCACAGCCAGGCCTAGAGGAGTGTAGTCGCTTAGAGGTTCTTCGGAAGCCTCAAGTTTTGCCCCGGCGGCAAATAGCATTTCCACTACTTTAATATCATCATGTGCCGCCGCCATCGCCAAAGGGCTCAAAATTTCCCCCGGGAAATTCAAGCTTTGCCCACGCACATTCAAATTGTAATCGACCTTGACGAGATTGTTTAGCAGCTCTACGTCCCTGAATACAATAGCTTCAAGAATCGCTGTACTGCACTCTGTCACAGTATTGAGCTCAAGTCCACGTCCGACAAGGTATTGAAGGCAAGATCGGTTCTGAGTCCATACAGCGAGTCCAGCGGTAGATATAATTGAGTCTGAGGAAGCTGAAGCATTGACATCGGCTCCAGCGTGGATAAGACTTTCTAAAATCCTGCAAAAGTCACGCCACTCATGTTCCGTGTAACGAGAATGGCCAAGTAGATCCCTTTGGGACCTTTCCCATCCGTTGTCAATATTGCCACTTTCGTCGAGGCTCCATTTTTCGTCAAGGTTCCATGGGAATCTTGTCTCAATGATCGCTACAAGACTCATCTGTAAAGCAGTAAGCCCCGCCGATTCAGCAGGGAGGTCATTGGGATCTGCGCCTGCTTGCAAAAGAAGGTGAACCATGTCACTGCGAATTTCACGAGCTGCGGCTTGTAGACAAGTCCGTCCCCCAATTGTACTTGCTGGTGCATTTATGTCAGCTCCCGCCTCCAGAAGAACATTCGCCGTGTCGAGATGGCCAGCCCCGGCCGCAGCTTGGAGAGCGGTCCTCCCATCAGTAGCACATGCAGGCGCGTTGACATCAGCACCTGCTTTTAACAACAATCGAACAAGCTCAATACAGCCTGTTTCTGCCGCGGCCTGAAGAGCAGTTCTCTCACCCCGGAGACGGCCCCGTTTGTTTACGTCGGCTCCATTTGCCAACAGAAGTTTGACCATGCTGATATCTGCCCGACCTGCTGCGATTTGTAACGCTGTAAATGGACATCCTTCCGCATTTATATCGGCACCGATTCGGAGCAGATAGCAGGCCAAGTCCATGTTAGCGTTTTCCACTGCAGCTTGTAAAACGGTCACAACTGCAGAGTCGCAACATTCTACACCACAGGTTGCGTCGATAAAGTCCTCCCAGGGGCACACGTTGATATCCGCACCAGCTTCGACCAGTATCTTGACAAGTTTAGGTTCGTCCTTGAGGCAGGCTATCTGGACTGGTGTCAAAAGCGACTCGAGATCGTATCTATGCCACTTAACATTGTCACACCAGAGCATCTCCCCGCACCATGGATTATGAGCGCTGACATCTGCACCGAATTTAATTAAAAGCAGCGTGTTATCTATGTCGTTCTGCCACGCTGCACATTTCAGCGCTGTTTTACACTTTCCTCTGTCATGCACGGCGTTGACGTGTGCTCCTGCCTTCAAGAGAATTTCGACAAGTCTGGGCTTTCTTTTCTGGATGGCTTGAACTAGAAGTGGTACATATCCAGAATTAGGAAGCTCGAAATCAACAGTCGCACCGTACTTGATCAAAAGCTCCACAATCTGGACGCTATTATCTTGCCCGAGAGCGCGGCAAAGTGGACGACTATTAGGATGCCCGTCAGAGTCTGGACATGCTCCGGCGCCTAAAAGTATCTCAATGGTTTGATACCTGTTGTTCACAATTGCGGCTTGGAGTGGCGTTTCTTCTCCATATATATGAGCTCTCCTTCTAGCGTTCACATCAGTTCCCTTATCAATCAGAAAGTTTACCAGACCAGAGAGGCCTAGAACGCATGCAGATATTAGCACTTGAGACTTGAAGACGTTGACAGTAGGAATGTCCAGATCCAAGAGCTGATAAAGATAGTCCGAAAGTCCTGATGTCGAGATCCAAGCCACAAGATTATCGGTAGCTTCAGCTGGCAACAGATTATTTGAAGCAGTCTTAGCACAGATTTGAATGATATGGAATGCGAGTTCCAGCTTATGTCCATGAAGGTACAGCTCGACAGCACGTGGGATGCTGCCTTGTTCCCCACACTTGGCGATCACATTTTTGAATCTTGCGCTGAATTTGTCCTTCCCTTGGTCGCTCTCAGAATCTGCGAGCATTTCAAGCATGGTACTCAAAATGCTGAGTGGTATGTCTTCCATCCACAAACTTAGACTAGTCGAGTTGTTTATCGATCCAGTCGGTTCAGAAGACCACAAAAAGTCTGTGTGAGAACAAACAGCTTGCCCAAATTCAGGATCGTTATCCTTCCTTACCGGAAGGCTGAGAGACATATCATCATGTCCTTGAGTCCCGTCCAGGATAGCATTGATGTCTGATTCCCCATAATTCGTAATACAGGGCATTCCAGTGTTTTGCGCGAGAGATACTGGATTACCGCCTCTGGCTCGATTCCAGTCACAGTATTGATGCTGCAGCGAATTCACTGGCATATTTCAGCACATACTCAGCCTCGTGGGCATTAATTTGACACTAACAAAGAGAAGAAAACGATTCTCGGAACTCAAGCCAAGGCATAGTGAGGGTTGTAATAACTCTTAGCAGTTGAGGTGGCGGCGTTTGAACCACAACATCCCAGTCGGCCATGGATCCTGACGTGTGTTAAAAGACTTGCAAGCTTATGTGATCGCGCCATATGGATGATGTCTTACTTATGGCTTCATTACAAGGTTCATCATTGCGGTACCTCTTTGTTGATCTCCGAAATCTTTCGGAATCAACGCCTTGGCCACTGATGATGAGTTCGCTCTCCTTTCCTTCAAGCTTACGTTTTCCAGTTGTTTTATTGACCTTGGCCCACTCAGGCTTGGTCAAGTTCTTCCTAAAACCCCATTCTTTCAACTTTTCGTGGTATCTATATTCGCTGCGAAGATAATTGTTACTGCATGTCTGTCATATATACATGCTCTGATAACAAACCTAGGTCGAAACTCGAACTCATCAGCAATGATGCCACTGACTTCTTTGAATGTTCGGCGTTCGTTGATGTAAAGTGTACGGATCCTTTCTTTGCATTGATCCCATTGCGCATCGTCATTTATGCGCGGCCGGCCCATCTCGTTCGATTTTGATACTCCCAGAGATATAATGAAGAGGGAGAACAACGACCAACGGGGGAAAGAATGTCAAAGCTGGTGACATGTGGGCACTTCCAAGTGAAGAGAATTCCACCTGTAGAAAGCTGAAGATCACTGGCTATACTTATAACTACATCAGCACGCAACCTTATTGCTTTGCGAGATTCTGGACAAGGGTCAGACAACCCGACGTCAGCACTGCAGTGGGTAAACCTTGCCATCAGAGCCTGTGGCGTGCATCTAGATCCGTTTATTGGATCAAGAGTCGACAAGGCTGAAATGATGCCCAGCGCAGGAGCCCAAAACGGCTAGACTTCCAGCACGAGCGAGACCCTTTTCCAAAATTTTGGCATATGCAATGCTAGCCGGATTCGTAAAGCAGGCGTCGAATCCGCCCCACCTTCTGCAGGGGGCTCTGCATTAGACGCAAATGTGGTGATAATGGTTTTGGTTGGTGCATGCTCTGTCCGAAGAATTCGCTTGCCAAAATTTTGGAAATTCCAGGTCCCCTCTGGAGGCATCAATCCTTTGCTTTCCACCAGCTCAAAGAAAGGTGGGACTATAAAATGCGCTCTTCCACCCAACCTAGGAGCCTTCATCGACCAGAACATTTTATTGCATGGGAGAAAACGGTACCAAGGTCTCAAATCGATATATCCTTCCCGTCGCCCTGATCCGTACCCGGCAACTACATTGGATCTAGTCGACACCAATCGCCAAAACAATGCTGGGATCCCTACAACTCTTAATCTCCATCGTTGGGATTTTTGTCAACGTGCCCCCAGCAATAATCGCCATCTTCAAGCTTAAGCGTACCAGAAAAGAAAATGGTGGAGCTTCTAAAGGTACTGTACTCGGATGTCTCCCTAATTCCCAATGCTGAACTCTCTTTAGGTCGTTCTCGATGGCCGTCGACATTCGATGAGGACTTCTATACCGCAGCTCGGGCTGTATAACATGCGTACCTACTCTTCTATCACGATCAGGTGAAATTTATGTTAGCCCAAGGCGAAGATTTGTGCAATGAAAGTATCGAGGCGCATGTTTCAAGAGCACGGCCGCAATGGATTGAGCGGTTAATTATGAATGCTTTCAATAGCAAATGGAATCTGGACTAGAGGTTGATTTGGACTGGACCCGAACTGGCCGGGGTTGGCTTGTTGTAAATTTGATCCTTTGAAGATACGCCTTTCCATAAAACCTTGCGAATTGAATTAGCCATCATGTCCGGTCTTGCATAACATTGAAAGCGATGTCTAAGGTGGTGCAATCCGGGAGATGTCGATGCCTCATGGGCCGGTGGTTTGAGTCTTGGCACAAGGGGAAACTAGACAGTCTCTATAATGCGCGAATGACACTACAACTACGCCGCGGTTGATGCCCGGGTGCCGACCCTTAACAAAGCTTGCTCTAGGGGGCTCATGAGATCTCTCAGCGGGCTAGAAGTGCTGAATATATCATCATGCTTACGTAGCTCTAATACTCTCCCCCTCACCCGTCACCTCCTCTTCCTCAACCTCAACACCCCCCTCCACCCCCCTCCACGACCTTCCCACAACATCCCCCACCCCTCCCCCAACAATGTCAACCCCCTCGCAAACGCGCCTCCAATCCCTCTCCGACGCCTACCAAACCCTGCAATCCGATCTCCAAGCCCTGATCCCCTCGCGACAAAAACTCGAATCCCAACAAGCCGAAAACCGTTCCGTGGAAAAAGAGCTCTCCTCTCTCCCGTCTGACTCTGGAATTTATAAGTTGGTGGGGCCAGTGCTGGTGAAGCAGGAGAGAGGGGAGGCGGAACTGGCGGTTAAGGCAAGGTTGGAGTTTATTGAGAAGGATATTAGGAGGGTGGAGGGTAGGATTGGGGAGATGGAGGTGGAGGGGGAGGGGATGAAGATGGAGGTGAGCTTTTTTTGGGGGAGTGGGGAGGGGAAGGGGTGAGAGGGGATGAGGGCTAATGTTTGGGATAGGTTTTTCAATTGCAGAGTAAGATGCAGCAGAGCCAGGGCTGAAATGCGCCGACGGGCTTTACGGGGTTGCAAGAGTGAGGGCAAAGGGCTTGCGGTGGAGGCAAGTCGCGGGATGCAACGGAATATGTCGAGCTACATTGGTGTGCTGAAGTGGGAGTCGGTGAGCCTTGTGGCCCTATACACCTTGGCTTTGCTTACAGAAACAGTTCTCGAAACGTAATTGCGCAGAAGGGGCGAGGAGTGGTGAAAAGCTTGGTGGATTATAAGCTACGCTCATTGCTTTTCGGTGGAGATGGGATGACGCTCGGTGGAAACAACACGGTAAGGAACTTTGAAAGAATCTTCTGCCGATGGGAATTACAATATGGACTAAATGGTCGTGATACATAAAATCATAAAACCCTTAGAACCCTAGATATGATCCGGGATGTGCTCACAGCTCACTCATCACCCTCTCATCCTCCGGCGCTTTACTACTACTCCTCGCTTCCGCTTCCTCCCGCCACTCATCCACAATCAACCTCCCAACATTAGCGCCCATCAGACTACTTGTCTCCATGGTACTGATGAACGGCTCAATGCCGCTAGTGTACCAAATATGCGCTCCATCATCGCCTTCCAGCGGCACCTTGATCTGTTCAAAGGTAACTCTAGGGTGCTCCACAGGATAGCTATCCCAGACCTTTTCATAGATCCAAGTCACAGTATCGAAGGGAAACTCTCCAGGTTGCGGATAGCCACGTCCCGTGGGTTGTTGCAGAAGTGAAAACAGTTGAGGCGGCTCCACACGCTCAGGCGAGAATATCTTGTAGAGATACTCGAATATGCCCGTCTTGGGGTTGCGAACTCGACGAAGCGTGCTGACGCTCTTGAACCATGGTTCTTCGTGCGGCGGCTCGCGTGTCGTTGTCAGGATTGTTCGCGGTGCGGTGCTGTCAGCGGGCAAGCCAAATACTTCAGGATCAAGTGGGAAGGGGGAGGTGAACAGCGTGACGTGGAGGCGAATGTAGGGTATTGGTTGGATAGGTTGAGCAAGGGGTGGTGAGACGGTGAGTTTGGAGAATTGGTAGGGTGACGCTAAGATGACAGTGTCGAAGCTTGCTTCGTTCCGATCCTTGACTTTGCTCGAGTCCTTGTCGGAAGATGCAAGGTCTGGGTGGGTGGTTGACACGATCAATGTACCCTCTTCTGTCCTACGTATGCTTTCGACAGTCGTGTTTAGTTGCACGCCGGCCCTGCTGACCCGCAGCATGCCGTCGAAGATCTGCCAATTGCCGCCATTAACTGACATTGCGCCATCTGTAGCCATGCAGACCATAGTCTCGACGCCATGAATAGTAGCAAGGTCTTGTGCGTAGTTGACTCGGGTGCTTGCTTGTATGATTTCGTTCGAAAAGAATTCGCTGACACCATTGTATTGTAGATACTGCTTCCCTGTCACAGCCATGGTATCCACCAATCCAATACCTTGAACAGCTGCTGTGAGATCTGCAAATGGGAACAAAGGCTCTTTATACATCTTCAAGAATCTACCCACGGTGTCTTGCATCAGGTTTCGCGTCTTGATCGGGGCAAGACCGTACTGCCACAGCAGCTTTGCTAGCATCCACCACCCCCCAGTTGGGTCTGTGGGTGACGTATACACCATGGATTTCCCATCAAATACCCCTAGAGTATCACTAAGCTCTTTATCATCGCCATCATCTCCATAGAACTTCACCCTAGATTGGAAACCCTGCGTGGACAAGCCAAGCTTCTTGACAGCGTGCATTAAATTGTGATTGACCTTGACGAAGACGCTAGCTCCGAGCTCCACAGGCTCCCCATAAAGATCGTCATCGTACGTTTGTACAGTCGTCGTTCGCCCTCCAACATAGCTGTTTCGCTCATAGACCGTTATATTCACTCGGGGGCAGCCTTGGGTGTAGCGGTTGATATAGTAGGCAGCGGAGGACCCAGCAGAGCCAGCACCTAACCGACATTAGTGATAAAATCTGGACTCAGTCTAGACAGAGGCGATACCAATAATGGCGACACGCTTCCCGGGATCACTGGGCGAGCAAGGGAAGGGTGGGGCTGTGAGAGGAGCAAGATTCAGCTGGGCCTTGTGTATGGAAAAGCGTCGATAGAGAAGTAGAATGGCGATAGCGAGGAGGAAGACTTTGAAGACGGCTCGAGCCCATGCTGAGCTCCCTGGCGCTGATGGTGAGGGCATTATCATCTCAAAATCATGAGTAGATTTGGTTAACTCTCACGACTTCAACATTATGGGGTGCCAGACTCCGTATACGCATCTCATTCAATGCTTATTTTCTTTAATACCCAATGAGCTCTGATCCATCCACACTTCGTCAATAGTATGTAATGGTTGCTGTCATTCACTCCATCCATTCATGATGTCTTTCGCGTCGTTGCCGTTGCGAAAGCTGTCGATGTCTTGGCATATCATATAAATTGCGTAGCCAGTCTGAAACATGCGCAACTGCCTGCTGGGCAAGCCGACCCTCGACTCTTCTACGGTCATTGATCTCTCCTCATCCCTCTTCCTACTCGACTGCTCAGTAAAATAAGGGGATTGTCGATAGACTGCCCTTAAGCTGACATTCCTCCTGATCTTCATAGTCTTTGGTCCCCTTAACAGCCTAGACGGCCCGCCCGAAGCAGATATCGCCATCAGTCAGACCACGTCGCAGGTGTATATTTATATCTCTTGCACATGACTCGAGCTAATTGAATCACTTATAACTCGATATAACGAAATCTACATACTTTACAAAACATTTAATTTTCCTTCAAAACTATCGAGGTCCATCGCCAGTGGTGTCACAATATCATCAAATACCTTCTGCTGCAACTCCTCATTGTCAAGATCGAGCTCCCGGACGTCAAACGGCTGAAGAATACATCTGCGGACTACATCCCCGTAAGAGGGTCCCATTTCCCTGTATACCGTGTTGAGAAGTCTGGTCGCCGTCTGTACCTTCGTCGTCATCTCCAGACCGGTCTCGTCTTCTGCCTTTTGCATCGCAACCAGCGTTCGTCCAAAGCAAAGCTCGACTAGCGTGAGGCCTAATGCAAGAAGGGTGGTGCAGCGATGGTCATGCCGGGTAACAACAGGTGAGCTGGCTTTGTTGTCAGGCAGGCAAAGTCTCCAAGGTACAAAAGGGAATGTTAAGTCCAAGCCGTTTGCTTTGTTGCTAGTATGGAACATGATGTCTTTGCTTGATCAACCTAGATCGAGCCAACTCGTGCCGTACAGTTGCAAAACACTGGAGGCTAGCGTCGCTGCTATTCGAAGACGATCACTTCTGAACAGTGAGGGCTGAAGTGCTTCTGAGTGCGCATTATCAAGAAGCTCACTTAACGATCGAGAGGGTGGTACGCGCAAGTCAGACCTGATGTAGCAAACATAACGCCTAGTCTTTGAGGACTTTTCATCTGTGAGGTATCCTAGTGCCTTCTCTAATTCATACTCGTGACAGGTGAAAAGCGCTGTACAGATGTTCTTGATCAGACGAGTATCGCCAGAAGGCCAGGTATCTTGCAGAGAGAGTTCCCTGGCTGCAGACTCCAAATCCGACACAAACTTGACAGCTTTGCGTGGGTGGTGCATTCCAACGCTCGTCGCCGGCTGCTTGTCAGAAGGCTCAATGCTTGTTGCCTTGAGAGCGTCTACAGAAGGTATGATTTCGATATCCTGGCACTGATAGCCTATTGCAATGTCCTTGAGGTCTCTGGATAACAGCATTCGAAAACGGGATTGCCTACCATCTGAAGCCTCTGACGGCTGGGACCTTCGTTCTAGTCGAAGAGTAGCAGTATGCCTCTCTTTGCAGCCGCAATTTAAACTATTCCCAGCCACAAATAGCCGATACAAGCTTGCAGCATGTTCTCTAATGGCCTGGAGTTCGGCTATAGGACGTTTGCTTTGGCGTTTCTTCCGTATTGGCTCAAGATATATGTTTTGATGGGTGATGTCTCGGATGTCTTTGTTGGCTTTGTCGATGTCCCCCAGTATACTTTTGTATACGTCTTTCAGTAGTGTAAGCTTCACTCTCTTCATCTCGCGCTCAACCAGTGAGTAATCATCCCACAGAACCTGGAACCGAAGAATGCTATTTAGCCATAACAGTATTCCAATCCAAGGGTAACTAACCTTTCCTAGTCTATCAACTCCTAATTTCTCACATAGACTGCTCAAAGATCCAAGCATACGCTCTAGCAACCGTAGGTATGCTCCATAGGAACGACCAAGTCGCTGCCGCAAAAGCCGCTCATAGCGGGGGTCCTTCCACAAAGGTCCACCAGGTTGGTTCATCAATAGCTCCATCTCATCATCAGAATGGACTATATCACTCAATAATTCCTCGAGCGTATCAAGATATTACACGCGATGCGTCTCCATCACACTTGCATAATCACGGAGTTTTACGCGATACCTTCGCCAGTATCGAATCGTTTGAACTCCATCCACAAAATGCTCCAACGCACCTACAGCAACAGGGAAAGCACCAAGTGCGATTCCTGCTATTTCAAAGCCAGACATCGATGTTGTATTAACGTCGAAGGCCTTAGGTACCCTACAACACGACAAGTAAGTAAGTTGAAGATGACCTTGGACAAGGCTGAGGCGCTTCAGCTAAGCTAGTCCATCAAGCTTGCGATTGGCTTGTCAGCATGCAAGATGACGCAGGTGATCGGCCGTCTTAAACACAGCTTCAACTCATGAAGACAATGTCTATTTCTCCGCCTAAACCATAAAGGCAGAGTTCAGAGCGGAAAGTCTCCTACCTAAATGACGGCCTCCATTGCAGGCTCTACCAGCTCCTGCTTAAAAGCCTTCAACCTTTTTGTTAGGCAAGCAAAAGGTACCCCAAAATCAATCTCCGCCAAGCTAGGACTAGATGCATCACCCTGGGAAGATGAATTGGGGCGACTGCGCATGTGGGCGGCCAATATTGGAGCCCATCGAACGGGCCAGTCATCTTTGGATTTCCGACTTAGAGACTCCTCACATATCCAAAATCAGATAGTGAAGCTTCTTGCCGATCTCCTCCAAAGAGTTGAGGAGGCTGCAGAGATCTTGGCTGAAGATGAAGAAGAGACCAAAGGGAGCGACTCAGACGAGCTTTCGGATGGCGAAGACTCCACCACAGAATTACAGGAGCTTCGGGAGAGTGCTGCAACTATGATAGACTGCCTGTTCCAGATATCAATGCTAGTCCGTAAGCCAGCAAAACACGATATGATGCTGGGCTCGAACCGAGCTGAAGTTGCCGCCTTCGAACCTTTCGATTACAGTCATGTTCGAGAGAAGTTTCCGAACGCAGATGATACTATTGTCAAGCGGCTAGGACTCGCCCTCACTTGCCGGCGGAATTATCTGAAATACCGTGAAAGACATGCCATGAAGCTGAAACAAGGGATGAGTAGGGTGGCATCCGGCTTTCAGGATGGCCAAACCAGAGTGGAAGGCACTGTCAGCCTGCTCTCTGACACCGTCGCAACGGATGCGAAAGAGACTAACATACACTTTGTTGATGGCGCATCCGACTCAGGTGTCTCGCAGACGTCATATGCAATGACCTTGCTTGGTGGAGGCGATATCACGATTCCCCGTCCACCCAAAGATTCTCATGATGGGAAACCCTTCGAGTGCCCCTATTGCCACCTCATCATGACGATCAATGGCACTCGGTCATGGAATAGACATGTTTTCCACGACTTGCAACCATACATTTGCGTGGCTCCGATGTGCACGACACCTGAGAAGATGTATGCTACAAGACATGAGTGGGTACACCATCTAGAGACCGCACATCCTATGGACCATCCAGAAACCAAGAAAGAGGAGAAAGACCATCCGGATCTCATGGACTGTCCGTTGTGCGAGAAGAAGCTCTTTGGTCAAAAGCTGTACGATCGTCATCTGGCACGCCACTTACAGGAACTTGCTTTGTTTGTCTTACCTCGTGACGACGATGACTCCGACAATGAAGCGGAAAAGGAGGAGTCAAGTGATCAGCTTGATGTCGACTCCAGTGATACAAACAGCACAAACAATGATGAAGCAGACCCGGTTTCCAAGCTTCTGGATGAGTTGACACAGTCCATATCATTCAGATGGAAGACATTCAAGGCAATGAAGCACGTACCTCAAGCTACTCAGGGCGACTTCGGTCAACTGTCATTGAAACTCAAACGAGAATGGGATCTCTTATGCAATATCGATGTTCATGATGATAATACTTTATTAAAGAGAAAGAACCGCCTATTACAGGCGACTTTCAATCTACGAAAACGAATTCATTTCTTTCAAGATCCTCTTTCAGAACATAGAGTGCAAGCAGAAGATAATCCCTCTAGAGATGAGGACTTGAAAAGTCAGTTTGATGGATCTGGCGAAGAGCCAGCTGATTTTGAGGATCTTTTGCGCAGCAGAGAGTCGACTCCAGACCACGAGATGATAGCACTCAAGCGAACATCGCGAGAGCGAGTTTGGAAGCAAGAGCCAAATGAAGACTATGAGAAGTTTTTTGATAGGCCTGCACGCGATTATGACCCAAATATATCTCCAACAATGACTCCACCGCATGACGAAGGGGATTATTATTACGAACGTCGGAATAAGATTATCGAAACGGAGTCGGATGACGAAGGGGATTTTCATTATTACGAACGTCGGACTAAGACTATCGAAACGGAGTCGGACGACTCAGGTAGTACTAGTCCTACACACAATCAAGGACAAGCTGTTGATAAGCCTACTACGGAAGACTTCCATCCGGAGAAACAACACGACTATCCACATTCAGATCAATTGGAAGAACTTGGAGAAGACCTCGAAGGGAGCAGAGTCGGCCCAAGACGGCATTCAGAGCTCTATGAGAGATCACTAGGAGCGAGAGTGGCACGCCAAGATAAACCTGTTCATGAAAACTATCAAACCTTCTTCGCACCCCACGAAATCATTAACAGACCCTCTGGCCAGGTAGATGCTTCGAGACAAGACCCAAATGCCGACCTCGATCTTGGAGGTGAAAAGCTGGACGATGAAACCGTACCTAAGTTGGTCTTAGAGCGATATGGAGACAATGTCAAATTTCATTTGGACAAATTCGAAAAAGAAATCGAACATGCAGATAAGGAAATACAGCAATCCGGACGAGCGCCACATACCACGGAGGAGGACGCTAGACTACTTTAAGGGACGAGGGTTTCAATATGTAGAGAGATGAGGAGCTGTTTTCGTCCGGCAGTCATAGAGTAAACGTAATCAGGAGTTACTGCGCAGGAGAAGAATCCGCCAGCCAACAATAGGCTATAATCTCCAGCTGGTAAGGTTGCGATTTTCATAGCTCCTCCCTCTCCTCTCGGGGCTGTGATCCCTCCAGAAAACGTGCAATAGCCTGTTCATATGGAATGTCAAATCTTTTGTTTGCTAGCCTTCAACATACGCAAGGGACACAAAAATTCTATGTCGCGACTCCCGTGATGGGGCGTCAGACTTTGGACACGTAAGGCAAGACTCTTCAACGATCACCTGAAAAGAAGGGCTTTGCAAGGTTGGCACAGGCTAGTGGTTCACGATTTGATACCAGAGACTTCGTCACCGGTCAAGGATCATCCCAGAATCATGGCAATCTCCCCATAGACGCCGACGACGAAAGGTACGTTTGTTGCCAAATGATGAGGATATTTGGGTTGGCTTTTGGCGATGCGGCATGCCTAGAGCATATGGCAGATCAACAGTCGGTTTATACAAAGACATTAACGTTACTTCTTCCTTGAGTCTTGCAAGCTCGACTTCAAGCCCTATGAAGATCGAAAATCAATTAGAAGCAATATAATACTGAATACTGTTATAGGGTGTCTGAGCGCCTCCAATTGAATTCTGGCGAGGTTTCTGGCTTACTGTTTTCCAATTGCCCATTGCTCAAACGATCACCTTGCAATAGCTTCTGTTGTAACTCACCACGTTCTGATCTACTAGGCGATACACCCATGCGTACTCTTACCCAGGCCTCCTTCAGACCCAATGATCCCCTCAACTGGCTCAGAATCAACCGTACTCCTAATCATCAGCATGACCTAACTATATCCATCACCACCATTCAGACCCTCATACTCTACCAACAAACCAAACTCCACCTTACTTCTTCTCAAAGCCACCATGACCAACGACCTCCCCCTTCAGTCCACAATCCTCTCATGTTGCCAGCACCATTCCCTGGAGTAACTCCCCATTGCTCTTCCTCACCCACCCCGTCCTTCCCGCAGAATTGAGGACTTTGATGATCACGCATGATGTCATCTTCGCCCTTTGAACTGGTATCCTAGATTTCCTGCTTTAGCGCACAAGGAGATTGGCAATGACATCCGCCATACGTTCACGTTACATAAAGTATCGTGGATCGCTTAGCTATAAAAGCATTTGGTATGGCAAAGTTTTGGTCATCCTAGCGTAAATCAATGGGAGCATTGGATTTAGATTATGTCAGGAGAACATTCTCCTGGCAATGGTGTCCTCTTGGACAGCAAGTCAGACAGATAAAGCAGAGCCACGTGACTACACTGTATCCGAGCGCTCTCAACGCCATCTAACAGATACCATATGTTTAGTAGTGATAACAGCAATGTGGTTGAAGTGAGTAACTAGGAGAACACGCCAAACAACGAAGTGGAAAGAAACATGGCCTAGCAAAGGTTTTATGTGATTCTATTAGTATTACAAAGAGGCTATTCTATTGTACATATATTCCTTAGCATGGCTGTGGTAGTACAAGTTCTATTGTCAAGCAAAGAAAACACTATGTAGCGATGAAATGTAAGGCGTCCCTGAAAGCTCAGTAGCTAGACTTCGCTCACTGTTCTGATGGCCGTGAAATCTGACATGACATTTGAAGCTCAAAGCAAAAAGTAAAGAGCAAATACGACGAGGACGCCTGTACCCTTGTTGGTGGCGGCAAGTCTGGAGGACCCTCCAAGGAATGGTAGAGGTGTAGGACCGAAGGGGAGCGGTAGGCTTGTGTTTCCACCACTGCCAGACCCAGTCACCGTGGTGATGCCAGATACGGAAGGTTGCCGGGCAGTCTCAGCAGATGGGGCACTGATGAGTGATGAAGCCTCAGGCCCAACTTCTCCACCAACAGAAAACGATAGATCTGTGGCAGTCTGGGTATCAGTATTGGATGCAATTTGTCCAGCTGCTGGTGTCTCTTCACTAGGTGAAGATGTGCCTAAGGTAGTAGCTTCAGGCCCGACAGACCCGGTGACCGAAGATAAACTACCATATTGGTTTAGGGGCGTGGTATCAACAGTAGCAGCCTCTGCAGTAGGTGTTGAGCTGCTAGAAACCGTAGAGGCTTGCAATGACGTCTCAGTCATTGAAACAGTAGCCTGCTGAGCGGTAGGAGAAGCAGATGATGTGGGTCCAGCAACCCCAACAGCTGGGGGTGAATTAGCCCCTGAATCCGACGGCGTAGGCGCTTGTCGTGAACCGGAAAGCGGAGCCACTGCTGCTGTAGCTGCCACAGATGATGGACCATAGCTTGCTAGCGTGGAGGGTGTTGATGCAAGTTGCGACCCGCCAGCGACAGGAGAGGACGAATCAGCTACGGTGTTCGGTGGGAACAAGGCACTTTCTGAGGGTGCAGATAGTTCTCCTGCGGGTATGTCAGATGCAATTGGAGTTGGCAATTCATTAGTCGCTGGCAGTAAGCTGGAAGCCCTAATGGATGAGGCAGCCGACAACGTGATTGGGTTCAATGGAGCGACTGCTGATGAGTCACTGAAGCCTGTGGTTTCCGCCTCTGCCGTGGGTGTAGATTCAAGTCGACCAGCGTCTGGGCTCGGTGATCCGTACTCGAACTCTGTTTGGGTTGATGCAACGGTCTCTCCTGTTGATGGGTTTCCTGTGGCAGATGTTTCAAATACGCCGGATGGACTATTTGTCACGCCATTTGAAGTTGCCTCAGGAGCCACTGCCGAAGACTCAGCGCTCGGTGGTGTTCCCAGAATAGAGGAGATTGGTGAATTTAATATCAACCTTGAGCTTCCGACACCACTGGTTGGCAATGCGTACTCGACTTCCGTTTCGGTGGACGCCACTGTGATACTTGATGCTGATGGTGATGTAACAGATGCTTCAGGTTGCTCAGATGGTACCCCATTGGCTTTGTCAGTACTTGCTCCTGGAAGCATACGCGGAGATTCACTGATTGGTACTGCTCCCGAGATCGAGAAACTGGACGCCGTAGGCTGAGAGAGGCTTGCTACAGCGGTCTCGGTCGTCAACGTACCAAACGTAGACATAGAGGTCGGCGTAGTAGGCGGCGAGCTCTCAGCCTTTGTCTCAGCAATACCTCTCATGATTCCCGACGTGCCAGTGTTCGAATTCCCAGACACCTCAGATTTGCCAGACGGCACAACTGATCCACCATATTCGCTTCGTTGAGTTGCGGATCCTTCAGGCTGAACAAGGACAGACGTCGATACGACCTCTTCTGGCTTGACGATGGTAGGGCTCTCAGACACTGCTATTGAAGCACTGAGTGTGCTCGCGAGTGCAGATTCTTCACTTGCACCAATCGTAGTCATTTGAAGTTCGCTAATGAAAGACGACCCAGGTGCTTCGGGTCTCGGAACGTTGACATTGGTTGTACTAAGTGTTTCCGATATTAACTTAGGAGCGGTAGGAGTTCCTACCATACTAGCACCCGGGATGACCGAACTGTCAATTTGACCAACACCTTGGCTTTCTGCGCCTTCAGATATGCTAAGCAAAGATGACCCAATTGCTTCTGGCTTGGAGATGTCATTCGTACCAGTAGCCTCAGACTTTCCAGCAGGCGACGTGTTCGAGGCTTCTGGCAAAATAGCAGACGACGTGATAAGGATGTCAGTGTTTCCAGTAGCTTCAGTCTTTGCTGCTTCAGAATCCACACTGGAAGCGTATCCAGATGTTCCGATATCACTTCCAGGAGGAAGCTTGGAGACTTCTGCCTTGCTGACCAGCGATGTTTGAGCAGTCTCCGGCTTACCAATAGAGGGAGTTGACATGCCTTCAAGCTTCTGAGCGGAGGTGGTATATGGGGTCTCCGGCTTGCCGAGCGAAGAAGTGTCAGAATTGACAGTCTGACCAAAAATTCCGCCAGGTTGGGATAAGAGTGTAAGGAAGACGGCCGACTCGAAGGTAGGCGTAGCTTGTGTGACGACCGACCCGTAACTGCTCACTTCTGGCTTCTCTGGTCCAAGATCTGAAGATGTAGGGCTCGAATTTGCTGTTTGGGTAGATACGACCACAGGATTCGAAGACTCGGCAACATTATTCAAAGTCGTTGCACTAGATTTGCCAGAGAAGCTAATTGCTGTTCCCGAAGTAGGAAGTGTCACGGCGTCCGACTTGTTCGTAAGCACCCCAGGGCTTGAAGGAATCTCTGACTTTGAAGGGAAAGAATTTGCTGTCGAAGGCTTGACGGAAGTCGACTTGTCTTCGTTCTTGGTCTGACCCGGGCTTGTCGCTGTGATGCTTGTTCCACTCTGTGTTACTGATCCCATGGGTAAAGAAAGAGATTGAAAGTCGCTGGAGCTGATAGTGACAGTTGTAAAACTACTATCTTTGCCCGGCACAATGGTCGCCGTGATGTTGGGGAACAGTTTGCTTGGCCCAAAACTAAGACCTGGTACCTGAGTAGTGGTGACGTTTGTTTTGAGCGCTGTCGTGCCTTCATCGCTGCTGGCTGTCACCATGGCGCTAGTCGTGACCTTATCATTCGTTTGCTGGATCCTAGACCCTTTATCATTGACTGAGGCGGATTTTGACACGTTTGCTGTAATAGGCAGCGTCTCTGGGTGTGAGGGCGAGCCGTATCCAGGAGGCAGTTGAGATGAAGACTCATTCGATGATGAGACCTTGGTGACATAGATTGAGGGCGTGATGACGAATCCTCCTCCATAGCCATTTCCGAGCATTGGCTGTGTCCAGACTGGAGTAAGTGGTGACGTGGTGTTTTTGTAAGATGCCTTGTCCGGATATGTCGCCTCCTCAGAAGGTGATGGTACAACTGAATAGCCAGGAAAGGAAGTGATCTCCACCGTACTGAGGACGGTCAAAGAAGGCTTCGAAGGGAAGACGGAGCCCTTGCTTGTGATACCACCCGTGCCTAAGATTGATGCTTCAGGCTTGCTCAGATAGCCAGACGACCTGATAGAAAGAGTACTTGAGTCGAAGAGGGAGGACACAAGCGTGGATGAGGCAAGACTGGCCTTGCTCGTAAGCACTCGGCTGCTAGAACCTGATACTTCAGCTTTGCTTGAGAACAGGGTAACTGAGGAGCTTGAGGATGGTACCGGGACCAGTGTGACTGAATAGGTGAGCACTATCGGACCGAATTCCGGTACGGAAGCAGTAATATTTGCTGATGACGATGTGTCGGGCTTCGTCAACGACAAAGTCAGTCTTGAGAGTGACGACTCGCTGATCACAGACGACTCGTCTTTGTCGGAAGGCTTAAGTTTGCCTGTCAACGATCTTGCCATTGACACTACCGCCGTGGAGCTTGATCCGGTAGGCGAAGCTTTGTCAGTCGAGGAAGCGAACGTCGAAGATCCGGATGGTGTGCCTGCAAATGCAAGAGTCGTTGAAGAGGGTACAAACTTTGTGGTCAGTGAGACTGTTGCAGAAGACTTATCGTCGGATGAGGTGGCTGTTGAAGACTTCTTGTCGTCAGAGGAAATTGTACTTGTCGATTTACTACCACCGGATGTAGCAGGCTCAGAGGATGAAGGCTTGTCTTTGTCAGGCACGGTCGTCGTCTTGTCGTCTTTTAGTAAGTCTTTATTTGGAATAGAATAAGAGCCACTGGTAGATGTTTTGTCACCTTCTGGTAAGTCCTTAGCCGGGATGGAATACGAGCCACTGCTTGATGCCTTGTCGTCCTTCGGTAAATCTTTAGCTGGTATTGAATCAAAACTAGAGGCAGATGATTTGTCGTCTTTTGGCAGATCCTGATCCGAAACAGGAAGAACAGTGCCTGTTGTCAATGTGCTTGGCTCAATCTTCGTGGCTGTCTGAGCCTTATCCTTGTCCGGTATGGTTGTGATTTGGTCCGAGCTTGAGGTCTTCGAGGCCTCAACCTTGAGATGATCCTTGTTATCGAAGGTCGATGTGATGGTGACTTTATCATCCATGGTTGGAGACAATGAGTCTTGTGACTGGACCTTATCTGAATCGTTGTCCGGAGTGGAAGCAGTGCCCTGTGTACTGGACGAAGAAGCGGTAACCTGTATTGAAGAAGAACCATCGTCAGGCGGTGATGTCCGCGTGGAGGTGGTTTTGTCTTTGTCCTTTTCTGGAACGTATCCTCCAGGAGTGGAGTGTGGCTTGTCGTCCTGGTCCTTGTCCGTAGGGTATTCCGACGCTGGCTTGTCCTTGTCTGGTAGAGGTGACGGGAGATCTTTGGATGGGGTGGAAGTGGCAGGCATTCCATTCGGCGAAGGGCTTCCCAAATCCTTATCCTTGTCATCAAAGTACACCGATGATGGTTCGTCCTTATCAAGATCCTTATCCGGTACGAGTGACGGAAGATCCTTGGATGGGATCGGTGTGGCAGAGATTTGGTTGGACGTAGGGCTACTCAAGTCTTTGTTGGCATCTTTGTCATCTGCAGACGACATTGTCAGTGTCTGCAAAAATTCTCTGCACGGAAAGTTGCTCAATTGATAGAGTTGAGCGATTGGAAGCCGACTCTAATGAAAACAAGGTGTTGTAAAACACAAATTGATCAATACTTACAGCCCCATCGTCGGCCAAGTGAATTAGCTGTGAACATCATCAGCAACTATCTTCTAAAGATCAGTTAAACGATGAAGAAAATACATACACCATGGCTTCGCTGCAATGGTCGGCACAGTAAGACCGGCCACCAGCAGGGTCGTCAAGACTCGCATCGTCCCCACGCACAGGCGAAAGGTGTCAATTGAAACGACGAGTCTGTATCAACACGGCAAACGAAGGTAATGTATACAAAGCGAGTGACTTAGGTGAGTGATGAAGAATGAAAATGGAGGCAGAAGGTGGGAACTCTTTTTGTAAATACGAGAATTTTGACACTAGTTCGTCGTGACGTGATGGTCTGAAAGAGGAAAATTGAGCTACACACCACCAATCCACCTGCACCAGCTTTCAATTGTCACGATGCCGTTCATAGCACTTCAGAGCTGCCGCATTAGTCAAAGCACTGTGAGGAGAATGGCTTCTCGAGCAATGCTCTTTCCTCCAAGCCGGCTGCTCAAGCAACGCGTACCTGCGTAGTTGCCATTGCAACGACGGGCAGCTGCGTCCCACCACCATGTCTTCCATAAAACCTCTTCTCCCTCCTCTTCTTTTCCTTCTTCCTCAAGCATCACTTGACAACTTTCATCCAAGCATTCCACAACTTCAGCATCAATTGCTATCGTCATCTGCATAGCTTTCGCATTAGCATAGTCCACTCATCAAAGCAACAACCATGAAAATGCACTTCGCACGGCTAACCCACCTTGTCGCCCTGGCCTCTCTCACAACAGCCAGATTCCTAAGCAAGCCAGCCCTCTCCCCACGGCTCAACAACCTGCACGAGATAGCCTTATCCCAAGATGGCTGCGACATCAGCTGCTACATCGAGCGAGACCAGCACACATACTGTTTCATGGAGTGTTCCCCATCCCCCAGCTCAGCAGCCAGTGAGTCATCCCCACCGTGTCCCCACCTCAATCCAAGCACTCTCATCTTTCTCCATCCCCAAACGAACGATCCCACTGACACACCTTAGCCTCACCACCCAACCGCCTCCTCCAAGCTCGCTCCAACATCCCCGAAACAACAAACGCCCCCACCGAACCAGTAGAAACAACATTCGTCACAAGCACCATCACAATAACACGTCCAGCCTCAATGCCCGTCCAACTCCTCCGCGCCCGCTCCGTTCTCCCCGAACCAACAAACACCACCACCTCACCCCCCCTCTTAGCAACAACCATCACAGAAACCGTCACCACAACCCCCGAATACTGCCAAACGGTGCCCCACTTCAGCCCAATCCCCATAATCCCTACGGCAACCCTCCCTGGCGCCTCTTCCCTGCTATCATCCTTGCATTCCGCCCTCACGGCCTCCAGCGGCGCCATGAACACCTCCTCGCCAAGCTTACCAGCTTCGCCCATCCCAATCTTCCCTACTCCCGTTGGTAGTGCCACGGGCGGGTTTATTGGGCCTGTGAACAATGCCACCCTTACTGCGCCTGCTGTCTCAACCCCGACGGTGCCGGCGGAGGAGCAGGGCCAGGATGAGACGGGGACGGGAGAGGCTAGTAGTGGTGGGGTGAGGAATGGTGGAGATATCAAGAGGGTGGTGTGCGTGGGCTTTCTGGGGATGGTGATGATGTGGACGTGGTGAGTTGAAGCTGCTTCTTTGGGTTGGGCTATGCTGATTTAGTAGGAATGCTTAGTTTTGAGGAATCTTGAGGTAGGAGGGAAGGTAGACTTGGGGGAGTGGAATGGCAGGAATGATCTTTGTGTCCGGCCTGCAAGTCATGTTTGGAGGTTCAATCATGGTGGGGTGGCGAAGTTGGTGGTAGGATCTTGGAGAATCGGCGTTTTCGGATGGGAAAAGTGCTTTTGCGTTTAGTCCGTTGTTATTTGTAGAGATGCAGCGTCAGCTTTAAATGTATAGCTGTCCAATGAATCGATCGAGGATTTGACAAACTTGATGCATTTGCCGATTGCTTCTTGTATGTCTTCTAGACGGCATCAACAAAGCAGGCCAATGCGGCTCAGCAATACAAGAAGCCAGTCTTTTAAAGTTGGTGATGAGCTTTACATTCGTTGTAGAAGGGAACTTGAAATATGCCACCTACTTATGCAACGTCGGAAACGCCTGGCTATGCTTCCTCCTCCCCTACCAATCCACCAACGATTGCGTTGCTGGCCGCTATGTGACTGCTTCGAAGTGCCCGGAATTCTCCTCTAGTGGAATAACCTGTACACCTCCCTCGAATCTGCAGAGTATGCAGTTCCTAAATACTTGGTTAGGATGACAGAGCCCACTATAGCTGCGGGACGCTGGCAACGTCGCCCTTTGCATCAGCTGCTCTGTAAGACTCGTCCGTCTAACCTGACAGGGCCCAGGTTTTCCCACCTTAATTTTGTTTTCCCGCTATTGATCCCTCATTGCCACCCACAGAGTGTCCACATGCCCCAAGTCAATCTCCAGACTTCCTTGTCAGATGGACAGTCTCAGCCTTCTTCCGCTCGTTCCTCGAGCGGGCAGCCCTTCCCCAATACCGTTCCGATTAGGCGCGCTCGGTCGACTTTGGGGCCGACGCTGCGATCCCATTGGAAAGTCGTGTCGGGATCGGCAGGGTGGAGGAACTGGTCGAGTATCGCTGGGGTTTCGGTGCCTGGTGGAAAGGGTGACGGGTAGGTCGATGATGAGGGTGGAGTGAGGAGGCACGAGAGGTGGAACGTATGGGTGCAGGGGAAGGAAAGAAGGTATTGATTGATCGTGGCTGTTGAAGGTGTTAGTAGGTAGAGTATGTGAGGGGTTAAGGCGAAGAAAGGGGCAGACAGATGCTAGCGCAGTGTCAAGGAGACAGACAAGGAACTGAGCACCGAAAGGAGACGACGGGGGAAGGTGAGGTGTGCTGACCTTGCTCATTCACAGCCTCTCCACACCCAGCACAATGCCCGGGACGGATGTCTTTAAGCTTGACTTCCTTTGCTGCACCACCAGTGGACTGCTTTTTAGTCTTCGTATGGGCGACCGAGAACTTGATCCCTTTCCTCAGACCTTCAGAGCGGGTCTTCATAGCGTTGTTAATCTCGCCCTTAAAGACTCTAGCAGCACCGCGGCTGATGCTCTCCTGTACTTCGAACTCTCTTAGAATATGTTGCAATCCTTCTTTCAGCCCTTGCACCTCAAGCCCGGAAGGAATGCGCTTTATGAGTTTCAAGGGGTCGATAGATGTGCCCACATCCTCAAGCAGGCCTCGGATGAAACTGGGCTTGTCCATACTCTCTTCAATGAGATCTTCCCAAAGCGCTGGATCATCCTGCTCCTTGGCGAATTGAATGGCTTGACTCACATCGCCTAGGCTGTCAATAATGAGGTGGAGCGCTTGTGATAAGCGTCCTTCCTTTGAAAGGAGATATACTAGTTCGGGAGTATAGTGACGCTGCTCACAGATATGAGACGCCTTGCTGAGCGTATAAGACTGGGAAGCTTTAAGGAAAGCCATTAGTAAATCGCGTTCATATTCAGCGAATAGGGTGACAGCTGTATCGGCATGGTCGGAGACGAGGTTTTTGCCTTCTTGAGCTAAGAAACGCTCCTCTTTCGGCGTTGCTTTGGTGGTTGATGAGGTGTCTTGGTTGGTTGAGGTATCACCATACCAAAGTGCGCGGAAATAGAAGAAGAGATAGGGGTTGGGTAGGCCATAGCGGGCTGTGAGTTGCTCGATCACCGTTTCTGGAAGAACGACGCCATGGTGAGCTTCTGTGACGAGAAGACGGATTGGTTCTAGGGTCAATTCGGCCAGCTCGGAAAGAGGCGCGGTGCGCTGCTGTTGTTTGCTTACGCGCAGAAGGATGAAGCCAGGGATATCATCTGCCACTGCTTCGACGAGGTGGGAGTCTGAGATGAGCCTCATTGCGGCATCGGCGTCCTGAAGCCGTATAAAACATCGCAGAGCCTTTCTAGGTCGACCAACTGCGAGATAAAGTCCCGCTGATCCTTCCATAAGAAGCCGCCAGTCTCTTCCCACTTCTCCTGCCTCCACAGAGTCTTCGCTGATTTCCCCAGATTTAAATTTGCCATGGATAGCTTCGAGTATTGTGTCGACATTGAAGAGCTCAGGAGGCCAGCGCTTGAGCACCTCGCAGAATTGTAGCCTGTCAGTCGAGATGTAATGTTGCAGCAGACGTTCGTAAACGACTGGATTGAGAGGAGGCTGATCATGATCGAAAGGCACAAACGGTGTGATTTCGTCATGCTTGCTGGCGCCTGCGAACACCATGATCCAGCGTTCCCAGGAGGAGGTGGTGCCCAAAATCTGGCTGCACACTTTGCCAGCAGTCGACCAATCTTCAGCAGAGACTAGCTGCTCTACCCAATGTTCACCTACACGAAGCTTTTCTTTTTCCGCTTGGACGTGCACGCCATGCCTTTCTGAAGATGTTGTTAGGGACTTCTCGTCAGTGAAGAACTCATTGAGACTGTTTTGCGTTGGAGTGCTAGGGGAGCTAACAGAGTCTTGAGATGTCAGACCCTGGACTGCCTCAGGATTGCGGTCAAGTAGATTCCACGCCTCTTCATATTTGCCATGATTGTCAAGCCATGCAAAATGGTCGGAAAGGGTAGGCTTGGTAGCTATAATGCAATCGTATGGGCTTTGGATGAATATTTTCATGCCGTGTGTGAGAATTGATGGATGGAGTGGCTCCTGAATTTGCGTTTGAGCAGCCATGAGCTCAGTTACAGCCTTACTGTCGCTGCCTGGTTTGGTAGACCTTGGGCTTTCGTTACTGCGAATGCTTGCGCTGCTGCCAAAGAACTTGGTCGGATACATAGTAGCATCCCATATGCCACCCCCAATAGCTTCAATACCACCTCCAATGGCTTCTAGCGTACCTCGCTGACTCATTGTTTTCTTTGGCAACCGAATGGCAGGCAAAACACCCACGTGATAGTCGGTTGCTGAGAGACCTTCGTATCGGCTGAACTGAAGCGTATCCGCTACGCTGACTTCCTTCTTAGATGTGATGTCGACAACTCTCATTTCAGGCTGCACCGCGTTCTGGCGACGTGAAACTCCTCGTTTTGTGGTCTTCTGCATAGTAACATCTTCCTCCACTGTAACATAAGCAAGTGCAAGTAACAAATTCGGGGTATAAAGCGTAATTCCAGATATAATACAGTCCATGCGTAGTCTGATTGTTCATCAGTATTCGAAGGTAATGCATGGTCTGTACCTACATCGTAATCGTCTCCGCTCGACCAGCTCTTTTCTGACTAGACTCTTTTGCGTTCGAAGAGGCGCCCGGGTGTACATTAACGATCCAGATAGTCCCAGACCAACCCACAACAAGCTTTTCGGTGGTTCTACTTTGCTCGGGTGATTTTAGACGCGCGAGATCGGCCGGCTCGGAAGTGGGATTATTGGTGTTGCTATCTGGAAACAGCTCATCTGATTCTAGCCCAGCCTCGTCTATCCACTCAACATGAGCTTTCCAGATGCCGGCCATCTCATCCCACCCTGGACGATTTGGGTGATCAATGTGTCCAAATCGCTTCCAAGCCAAGTCAGACTCAGCAGACTCAAGGCGTAGATTAGATCTCATAAATTTAATGCCCGCTTCATTAACCCACACAACGTATTTGCCGGACAAGGACCATTTTATGGTGCTAAGCGCTCCCTCGCCAGAATGAAGCACTTGGTCTCTACCCACATTTGATCCTAGACCGATAGATCCCAGCCACCCTGAGGCCGAAGCAGCTGTTCCAGTGATCGTAGCATTGGTTTTCGTGCCAGTCTGACCTCCGACCGTGAGCACCAAGCTGCCTGCTCGGCCTCCAGAAAGATATGATCGGTCTGATTTGAAGTCGGGTGATAAGGCGATGGCGGAAAGCGGCCTTCCAAAGTTTCGTAACTGCACATCTTTTGTGTCTGTCAAGGATGAGATGAATGCATTACCGTCTATTGACGAAGAGGCAATGTGAATGGCATTCGAGGGTGTCAGGGGTACAGGTGGCGGTTGGGGATGTTGCGGCTTGGGGGAGTCTTTAGAGGCTCGTGAAGCGGAAGGTGCGGGCGAGTGTGTCTCTTTCGTCCTATGATTGTGTGTTGCGTCTGATTTGGTAGTTGCTGGTGGAGGAGGAAACGGAGATACTGAGACTGACGAGATCGAGGCTTGATGAGCATGAAACGAACGGAGGACTTTGAGGCTTGGGACAGACAAAACGTGCTGCTTTTAATTTAGCTAAGCTATCTTCAAGAAGCTCAAAGACTCACGATATGCCCATTGTGCGTCCCAATAAGCTACCAGACTGTCAGTGATGGACTACCGCACGGCCGTCATACAAGAGCCCACCATCTTGTCACCGGCGACCAGGAAAGCACTTGTAGAGTCGCCATTGCGATAAATTGGCTTCAGATGCTTTGTCAGTGACGCGTATTTCAGTCGAGGCTCTTCCTCCTCCTCCTCTTCCTCCGTAGAAAGGTCTGATTGCGCCCCGCTATTTCGATCCGAAAGCCTGCCGTTTGAGGCGACCGTGGTGATCTCTTCCTCTTCTCCATCATCTTGCTCTCCCTCTTTCGCCATACGAGATCGATGGCATCACACTGGCTAAATCCAAGTGCTATGGAAATGGTGTTCCCCGTCATGTTCGTCGCTCGGCGGGAGAAACCTTCGGCCGCGACAAACGTCATTTGAAGATTCGCTCCAAGGCTGTACTATAATAAGTTTTTCAAAGCACTGCTTATTCAACAGGCTAAATGAAGATGCCTGATTCTTTGTACAGTATTTCCTGCTGACCATGTGGTCATGTTCGGCCTCTGTGACCACATTTCGCGAACGCTTGCCACATCCTCCACTCGACAGTACAGCACTTTTATATCTAAGAGCATTGGTGGATCACACCTCATCGCGTCACGATCTTCCAACTTTCACTCGAGCGGCAGGCTATTGGCAAAGAGACGTAGAGATTTCTTCTCGTCGAACAGCACGCTACGCGCAGAAGCGAAGGAAGAACGTAAGACTGAGAACAGGGCAACAGCGAAGAGGAAGAGTACAAGGACCTCTGCTGCGGCAAACTCCCTGAGAAGGGTCGCGGTAGAAGCACAGAGATCGAGAGATGGCAAAGAGCAGAAAAGGCCGTCGCTAGCTGGGCAGGACGTCTCCAAAGTATGCGCGCTAAATCACTCGTCATAGCAATACTCTGCTTACCACTCCGATCACAGACTGTCACAGCCCTATGTGCTGCTCAAGAATATGATATAGCTCACATTGCACGAATATTAGAAGGCTTCGGATACGAGCTTGACCCATACGGTACAGAACTTTATCCGCAAGTGGTACATGTTGCTCTTCCTGTGCAGGTACCTTCCGAGCAAGGCGAGGCTTCCTGGAATACTGGAGATTTATTCGTATTTCCCTCGGGTACCATTGTTGCCTGGGACATACCAGATGATACGTTGACTAGTCTATTATCTGGTGCTTTAAAGCCGGCTGCCACCTCGCCATTGAGCAAAGTTGAGGAAGAAGATCTCGAATATGTTGAGGACCCAACAAGAGAGAACAGCAGTATCAAAGGAGATCGCATAGTCCTTGGCACGAAACCTCAGGCAAGTCAATCACGGCCGGACGTAGAAAATATGGTCGGTCAAACCTCTACCATTAGAGCAGGCAACACTGCAACGCAAAGCCGCAGCTTGGATACTGCACTTGCAAAGATAGCTTTCTCATCAGGTCTAGCCAGATCAACTAAACTAGCCGTCCTGGAAAGCTTGTTAAGCAATTACTTTGAGTCTACTAGATCTATTCCAGAAGTTCTGTCTCGTGGTGGTCGCCTGCCATTCACTCGCAGCTTCATTCTACAAAAGACTGGCCAGCTATTGAGCATACGCGCTCAGCTCAACCTGTACTCCGAATTGACCGACTCGCTGCCCGACCTGTTCTGGGACAGCCGGCATGAACTAGGTCTTGAAGGATATTACGATCAGGTCGGCAAAGCACTTGATACCAACATCCGCATCAAGGTCCTGAACGAGAAGATGGACTATGCTCAGGAGATCGCCAGCGTCCTAAGGCAGCAGCTGAGTGAGAAGCATGGAGTCAGGCTTGAGTGGATTATCATTCTCCTGATTGCGGTTGAGGTGCTGTTCGCGATTGACAAGGAGGTCAAAGATTACAGAGAGCGATCGGCTAACAGCCTCAGGGCACAATAAGTTGATTTTGACATGGTATCTGGATTAGCGTGCATAGGGTGGTGTTTAGATATGGGAACAGTGATACCCTCCACTGCGTCATTTAGTGTACGTCTAGTGTTCGAATGTCACCTCAGATCAATAGATCAAAAATGACATCCGGGCATCTCCAAAAGAATTCGAATACATGCAATGCCAGATTGTCCACTTGGCCTCTTGATAAATAGCCTCGCCTGTACTGGAAGATAGAAGGGGAAGGGCTTCAAAGGCTAGACTTGCCCTTCCGGAGATAAGCTCTTTATATCCGTCCGATCATTTACTGACATCTCTCGGTTTTTTTTTTTCAAGTATCGTTATCCCAGAAGGGCAATGCATGCAGAGGATGAGCAATCGGGCGCTGAAGGTAAGCTACTCATGCAAACGGCTCCAAGTCAATCAGAGACTTACACTCCTAGTTATCTTCGCCAACGAATCTGTGTGCCTTTTGCGCCACCCGAATACAGTGCTCCGCTGCCCGTCCTGCCACAAAAGTACAACGCCGGCTCTTTCGCTCTACCTCGATCAATAGAAGACCGCCAGCAGCTGCCGCTGCACAGCTCGTCGAAGATGGAGATGATCAATGGCCAGAGACTCGCTGGCATCCGAAAACCAGGAGCAACCCAAGATGGGAGACGGACAACCTTTTCGATCCAGGACGGTCAAACACAGGTATATCTCCACAGCCCAGCTATAGACAGAACAGGCAAGAGCCGCAGCAACAATATAAGGGGAGCGATATGGCATCGGTGATGAAGGGCATAGTCCAATCCGCAAGCGCAACCCAGCAGGCGAACACAGTACGGCCAGTGGTTGGAGATGGCAGGCCTTCCGCCAGATCGCCTCCTCCTTCAGCGAGGTCGCAATACTCGCGAGCGCCTGACGATCTCACATTAACGAGGGACTCTTCGGTCCGAGGCCTTGATCAGCGTTCGCCTCATCAAGAAAAGCGTGGGGACATGCAATTAAGCTATGCGCCGAATTGGCTCTGCAGCTGTGGATTTTCGAACTTCCGACAGAATGCGTATTGTAAGAAATGTAGTTCTAGGAGACCACTGCTCAATGATTGGACGTGTCAAAAGTGTCAGAATATCAATTCTCCTTTTCAAAGCGCTTGCTCTCATCCCAATGGCCAGTACAAACATTTGGGTGGTCAAGATGTGCCACACTTTCGGCGCTCAATTTCTTCTACGCAAATGGACCAGCGGACCCCACGTAATTCGAGTCCAGGAAGTCAAGGCACCTTTCAGGACGCAAGAGCGGCAGAAGAAGAGCGCATGGAAAAAAGGCGGGCTACTCGGAACGGGTGGTCTGAGGATTTGCCTATGTCCAGGGAGCGGACTCCTTCACAAAGAATTCCACGCTTCTTGGAACGAGAGGGAACTACATCACAAGCCCAGAGGAAACCTGAACCAAAGGTGGATGGACCCGCTGCAGCAGCTTTTCCTGAGGATGCCACTGGAGACCTTGACTCCGGTATTTCGTTCGATCCATCATTTGCTCAGGAGGATGAGCTCAAAACAGGGTTTACACGCAATGCTACAAAACAAAGGCCGGATCGAGAGATTGCGCGTCAGCGGAAGATCAAACGTGGTGGTGTTCTGCGAGGCGTTGACGAAGAATACGAAAAGGCAGGTGATGAGGCGGCCAGGTCAGCAAGAAGAGAGGAGAGACTAGAGCAGAAGAAGCGGGCAAGAGAAGCTCAAAAGCAAGCTGGACCACCTAAGCCCATCTACATACCCGACTATATCAGTGTCTCAAACCTGGCTCCGCTTCTCAAGGTTCGGGTGGATGAGTTTCTGAGGAAAATGAAAGAAATGGGCTTCGATGAGCTCAACAACGATCACGTTCTGGATGCTGAGACAGCGGGCCTCATTGCAGGAGAATTTCATTTCGAGGCTATCCTCGATCAGCCAGAAGATCAGGATCTGAAACCGCTGCCTCCAGCTGAAGATCAGTCAAAGCTACCTGCACGACCACCGGTCGTTACTATAATGGGCCATGTCGATCACGGTAAGACGACTTTGCTGGACTATCTTCGAAAGTCTTCTGTGGCGGCATCTGAGCATGGAGGTATTACCCAGCATATCGGAGCCTTCTCTGTCAAAATGCCGGGCGGTAGACTTGTCACTTTCCTAGATACTCCAGGTCACGAAGCATTTCTAGCAATGCGACAACGCGGAGCCAACGTCACTGATATTGTGATTTTAGTGGTCGCAGCAGATGATAGTGTGATGCCCCAAACGACTGAAGCAATCAAACATGCTCAGTCTGCTAAGGTCCCAATGATTGTTGCTATCAACAAAGTCGACAAGGAAGATGCGAACATTGAGCGAGTCAAGTCTGACCTGTCCCGTCATGGTGTTGAGATCGAGGATTTCGGAGGCGACACCCAAACCGTCTCTGTGAGCGGTAAGACAGGCGAAGGCCTCGACAAGCTTGAAGAATCTACCGTAGCACTAGCGGACCTCATTGACATGCGCGCCGAAACCTCCGGCCAAGTCGAAGGCTGGGTCCTTGAAGGCACCACAAAGCGCGCCGGCCGAACGGCCACAGTTCTCGTCCGCCGTGGCACGCTTCGCCCCAACGATATCATAGTTGCGGGTACTTCATGGGCTCGCGTACGCTGTCTCCGCAACGAAGCCGGTGCTACAATTGACCACGCCGGCCCAGGAACGCCTGTTGAAGTGGACGGCTGGCGTGAACAACCCACTGCAGGCGACGAAATGCTCCAGGCGCCTGACGAAGGTAAAGCCAAGTCGGTGATTGAGTACCGTCTCGAAGCCGCCAATCGCGCCCAATCGGCCACTGATATTGCAGCTGTCAATGAGACACGACGACTTGAGCAGGAGAAACGCGATGAGCTGAAAAGGGCTGAGGAGGCTGCCAAAGCGAAGTCTAAGGATTCTGATGATCAGGGCACTCAAAATGTTGAAACAAGCAAAGACGTCCAAGCGACCGCGTCCAAGAACCAAGAAGTCAACCTCATCATCAAAGCGGATGTTTCCGGCTCTCTTGAAGCTGTCACGAATTACATCTCCGCCATCGGCAACGACTTAGTCCGCCCTCACATCCTCCGCGGCGCTGTGGGTCCAATCAGCGAGTTCGATATTGATCATGCTGCTGCTGCGGAAGGGTACATCGTCTCTTTCAACACAGCTATCGACAACGCCACACGCCGAGCCGCAGAGGCAAAAGGGGTTCGAATCATTGACGCCAGTATCATCTACAGGCTCGTTGATGAAGTCAAAGCTGTCTTATCGGAGAAGCTGCCCCCGACAATCACACAAAAGGTGGTAGGTGAAGCAGAAGTTGCGCAGGTGTTCGAGATCAATGTGAAGGGAAGGAAGTACGAGCCCGTGGCGGGTTGTAAGATAAGAAATGGACTGGTGGCGAAAGGGAAGAAGATTCGAGTACTAAGGGGGAAGGATGTAATATATGATGGTAGGTCATTTGCTTATCGCGCTGAGTCTTTTCTTATAGACATGTGCTAATTCTCTCCAGGTACATTATCCTCCCTCAAAAGCGTCAAGAAAGACGTCGAGGAGATGCGCAAAGGCACGGAGTGCGGGATGAGCTTCACCGGCTTCTTCGACTTCAAAGTTGGAGATCAGGTGCAGAGCTACGACGAGGTCGTGGAGAAGCAGAAGCTGTAGATATCATCTGTCTGCTATCGAAGCATAAGCGTGAGTTACATTCGCCGCTCAAAGACCGTTTTTCCAAGCGAAATTTCGCCTCTCTCCCTAGCATTCGCTGTGGTTTCGATTTCCAACATCTCCTTGATCAAAACGTCCCCCTTCCAGTCATCTCATCACACACCCTATCGCGCATCACCCTTCCACAACACAACTCAAAACGTTCGCACGCTCGCTGAACTCTCGCTATCCGGGAAGCACAGGCCTTCACACCTCCCCCACAACCCACCTCTCACGCCTCACGTCAAAAACCTCACAACCCCACCAGTCCGTCCACCCTGACCCTTCCCCGCCCTATCCCCCACCTTCTTCTTCTTGCTCGGCGTCCCAAACTCCCCATCATCGCCCTCCTGCCGTTCCAACCCCTTCATATCCAAGATCCTCACACCACCACCACCTATACCCCCGCCCCCACCATCTCTGTCCCTGCCCCCACCATCTCTATCCCCAGCCCCCGCACCCTCCCCCTCCTCCTCAAAAGAACTCCCACCAAGTTGTTTTGCAAGCAATCTCGCCGTTGCATCGATGGTACTCTGCTCGGTTTCCTCCGTCTCCTCTGTCGTCACCGAGCTAACGCTCGGAGAAACTCCCCTACGTGCTTTTTTGTGGGGACTCGACGGTGGGGGCATGCTGCGTGCGGGGTTGATTTTCCGATTGCGAGATGGGGTGGTTTTGCGGGTGTGTGTGGCGGAAGTGGGGATATTATAAGAAGCCAGGCTTTCGTCGGGGATGTAGCGCGTCGTGACGGAGGGTGGGAGGTTGAGGCGCAGTGCGGTGGCTTGCCAGAGGGCGTCGAAGTGGTTGGTTTGGAGGATCTGTGGGGGGAGGGGGTGTTAGTTGGGGGAAGGGTCGGTGGGGGGGTGTTTGATAGAGGAGGAGATTGAATGGGGCGGCTTACGGCGTGGTACCATGCCATCTTCCAGTCTATGGATAGTGAGCCTTTGTCGATTTCGCGGAGTAAGGTGCGCTCGGCGGAGGCGCGGGAGATTTGGTCGAGTGTGCCGGCGCGTTCGTGTTTGGTTATTACTTCGTTGGTCCACCAGACGTAGAGGTCGGCTATGCCGGGCATGGTTGGGGTTTGGAGGATGTTGTTTTGTGATGGCGTGCGATGACAAACAGATAAGATGCGTTAGTGAATGCGCATAGAAGGAGTACGAGGTTGGAGTGTTGATGGGAGGTGCTGAAGTTTGGGGGAGGAAATGCAACAGATGTGCTATGGTATGTGTTGAAAAGCCATGATACGGTATGAAATCTGCTTGTGTTACAATGCTTGGTCTGTTGAGAAGGCGGGTAACCAAAAAAAAAATGGTACGTCCCGCAGTCTTCGATGTGTGGTGATGGGTGTTGTGGTGGCAACCAGCATGACACATGAGCTTTTTCTTAATTCCTTTCTGCACTCTGCACTCATTTGCCTATCCATTAAAGTGCAATGCAGGTTTAGGGCCCTTATATCGCCTCGATTGAGCGGTGATTGACTTCCGTCTTCAATTGCACACTTGCTTCTTAGCGCTGAGAGTTTCTCATTCCCGCCAATTCAAACATCAACACAGCGCGACATACAATGGCAGACGCCATGAATCTTGCAATAAGCTGCAGACTATCACTCCATCCTTCGGAATCGTTTCAGCATTTCTGCAAACCAATAGGAATGATCTAACCGAGAGACTGACCGATGAGTGTTATGGAGGAAAAAGCCATAGTGCCATGAAGAAGGTGGGTCACCGTTCCGATAGACGCGAACCACGATACGAATATGAAGAGTACACTCTCTTCTTTTGGTTCGAGCATGAGCTTGTTATGCAAAATGCAAGGCTTGATTTCGTAGCGCATTCTCTCGGATACGCTCGCCCACATCGTTAGTTTTCTACTGGATTCTTTGACCGTCACTGTTCGCAATGCCAACGCATACATACCGACGACATGAATCAGGACGGTCAGAGCGACCCAAAGGATTGGCATGAAATTATTGGGGCAGGCGACGGTATTGATAGTCCAGATACCCATATAATAGCTAGCTGAAGTGACATTGGCCAGGGCAGCCAGGACGAGGACATATTGAGCTATCACGATGCTTCTGGCCTGGACAGTAGTAAGCCTAGGAAGGACTTGTGGAAGTAGACGGCCTTCTCGTGCTCTCAATCCTGCCACAGGATCTTGGTAGATGAACGTTGGAAGCGGGTTGACAGCGGGTGAGCCACAAGCTATCAAGAACGATAATAATGGCCGTCGCCTCGATAAGAGCGCCGTCTCTGCTGTCGAAGAGCCGAGAAAGGTGAGTATCGTCGGCGTTAAGCCTAAGCCCACTGAAGCGCTGGCCATGTTTGCCTTCACATGTTCATCCGTGTTGTCCAGTATGCAGTTAAACATATCTGTACAGCGAGAGCTTTTGAACGCGTTCTCCTTGACCAGTTGCTGAGCTGAATACAACGTTGCGCATCGATTATCACGAATGTCTGTGAACATGAGGCGATAATATGGGAAAAATTGGTTGAAGCGAGTGTTTCGAGCTGCGGTAGTGATCGAAAACAGGAAGATCATCATAAGGCTGACGTGGAGCATTTTCGCAATCAGAAATCTCTCCCAAGTTCCAGGTGCAAGCAGTGACTGTCGTCAGCCTGCGAACATGAGCCAGAGGCCAAGGCAAGGGTGGATCGGGGACTGTTTGATGAAGACCGTTTAGAGGCAGAACGAAGGACAGCGAGGGGCGTTTCGTCTTTATGCATGGCGAACGCAAGATATAGGGGCGATACCCCTGAACCGAGTGAACTACCCAGATTTCTTCACATGTCGCCCCTAAATAGTCGAGGCTGCGCGGCTACAACTTTCTGTGCAGGATTCTATGTGATAATATCCCCCTCGTCGCTTGATATGCACCACCTTCGCGCTAAACCCTTTTCGGAAGGTACCCCCTGAAGCTTACCTGGAGGCCCCCTGGAAGACCCCCGGAAGCTTAGGGGGTCGGCTCCCTAGAACCCCCTAGGACTCTAGGGTTCTCTAGGCGGGATCCCGCCTAGAAGGCGCCTATAAGGTTCCGAAAAGGGTTAGCGCCTAAGGTGGTGCATATCGAGCGACGAGGGGGATAGATTTAGATTTGCGTTTCAGCCTAGGATCCCTCCCGGTGAGCCGAGAACTAAGGATCGGCATTTTGGGTCACAGGTGTGTAAACTTTATCCCACATAGTGTCAGACCTGCTAGCTTTCGCCTCTGACACTCCTCACACGGACTACGCCTTCGCAGCATCAGATAGCCGTACAACGGCCACTTCCTGGAGTAAATCATTGCATGCCAGGAGTAACAACAATGTCATTGGCAGCCTTATAAGCCTTGTCATCCTTCCTATGCCGTATTAAGTGCCGGATAACAAGGCTTGATTGGTTTGCTATTGATACATTAGCGCCTATGCATGTCAGCAGCACTAGTCACGAAGGGGGTGTGGGAATAGGGGCTTTAGCAATGGCCCCCTTGGAAAAAAGTTCGATTAACCTAAAATTTGCCCCTACTACTGACCCAGCAGGCATAAATGAATTATTGCAGAGGCGATATACAGGCGCATAGTGTGGAATGTCCCTGAAGGAAAGCACCGCAGCCTCTTTTGCTTTGAGTTTTTCTGTGTTTTTCCTACGCTCTCATCATCATTGGCTGTCTTGATAGTTCTTTACTCCTCAATTTGGGCTCTGTTACATGTTATCAGGCAGTCTACACGGTCTGAATGATGGGGACTTTTTTAGAGAAGGTGAGTCCAAACGTAGATGACTGGAATAAGTAATGCAACTAAGGCGTCTTAGGGGGTGCCAGAAAATCCTCCTTAGGCGAGAGAAGTCGAGGAATACTTACTTCGCCTTCCATCCTCTCGGACAAAATGGCTAGACGAGTTCAGAGCTCAAGTACGGCAATGGGACAAGTTCCAAGACAAGCTATGCAAATCATTCAAGGGTCGGTGGTCTGATAGCCTTCCCTGGCTCTGGGAGATGACGACATCGATCTCAGATCGACAATCAGTAAAGGAGCGAACTTTTGACTCCATCCAAGGATTCAAGGACTGCTTACAGATGACGGTATACCTGCACCCTAGTTGTACCTTAAAAAATTCTCTGCTGAAGCAAGCCATAGCACGCAGCACCTCATAGGACGCCCATAATGTATGTCACAATACCTGTCTTATGTTTCATACTGCTGACAATCTACCACATAGTCATGTGTGTTCTGAATATGAAAGAACCAAAGGCGTGATACCGGAAGCAGGCATAGCCAAACTTAACTGGTGCACCTCCGTAATTTCACTTGCTGTCCTTGGCTCGCTCTGGAACATTGATCCGGAGACTCTATTCCCTAAGATGGTGTCTTCGAACGATGACAACTGCTCGGATAATTCAGAACCTAGGCTGAGCCGGCTGGGAGCAGAGCAGGGTTTGAACTCATCAAACAGCCTCATGCTACCATCGAGAGGTATGATCGCCGGAAGACTTTCGTGGTTGGTCTTCATTTAAACCCCGCTCTAGGGTCTGCCACGAGTCCATTTTTCAGAAGTAAAGATCAGACTACCACCGAGACTCTCTCCTTTGCAATGACCACCACAGCACCGCGGCTAGATAAGGACTTCCTGAATACCTTTAAGTTCCACTATGCCGAGCCTAATTACCATTTTCTGCGCCCCATAAGGGTTTCTCAAGCAGTCAACACAAATCAAGGTGGTGCTGATATGTACATTGTGATACATGACTCACAAGAAAGTCGTAGGGTTTTGAGGAATCATGCCATATTTCGATCTGCTTTCGACGATCGATTGCCAAAGGAGCCCGGAACACTCTTATATAACGGCTTCTCAGTTTCACTTGTTCGATCTTTGAGACAGTATGTAATCGATCAAACATGTCATAACCTAGAATGCCTGCGAAACAATCTGGAAGAGGCGGTAAGATTTTGATCCTCGAACAAGCTCATGGTCTAAGGACTGACAATCTATCACAGAAATTCACCGGCCACAAAGATCCCTCCTATAATAAGATCAATTACGTGCTTCACCTTCGAGATCATCTTGAGATGATGGAGGGCTTCTTGGACCGTTTAGCGAGAGAGTTCCCCACACTTTCAGACTTAAGACCCCTCGACCAGACCGACGAATGGCCAACTGCATTCAAAAAAGATCGAGATTATCTTGGCAGAGCCCTAGCAAAGCTAAAGAAGGAAAATGAACAGGTCTACCAGACAGTATGTTGCTCTAGTCGAAGGAAGAGAAACGACTACTTCAATAATGTCTTGACTGATCATATATCCTGAACAGATCAAGATCCAGATTGAGAACAAGAACAGCTCCCGCAATGTCCTCTCACACTTAAGGTTGTAAGTGTAGAAACCTCATGTCCGCACCACAACAAATCTTGACAGCTTTCCAGGGTATCTTTGGCATGAACATCAGACAGCTCAACGACAGTCCGCCTGAAAACGACGACGGTTCGTCTAAAAACAACAGTCTACCGGAATGGTCAACCCCTGTGGCCCTGGGTCTCCCGCTTGCATTCATGACCGTGGCGCTGCCTCTGAGTTTCAACTACGGATACCGCAAAATCGCAGAATTTGTTACCAAGAGACCGAAGCAGTTCAGGTTTCTCTTCTGGGGAAGTGTCATTTGGGCGGTCCTCATTGTCTCTGGTATCATTGTAAGTGCGGTCGTCATTACGACCCGAAAGTAAGTCGGACTTGGAGGGGGTCAAGGCTTGAAATTGTTTGGGTATAAGTGGACAACTGGCCAAATAGCACAGCGGGTGAAGGCAGCTTAAATATTAGCGCATGCATTATTAATGCTTTGAATATACATCGCCATTCCTGTGCTCGTGTATATATATTCTTCCGTGGGTACTCACTTCCCTTGAATGGGCACTATGCTTTCAGTGAACACTACAGACCAGAGACTTAGATTTCTCATTAGTTTGGGGCCTGCTCATAAACCAGGCTAGTGGCAGAGAGAGCTATATCACCCTCAACTCACTTACATAAACTAGAATTCGGGTATTGAAGCTCAACAGAGGTGGCCATACACTTTCCAACCCAAATTGAAGATTTCAGTCCCATATGATCCCATAGTGCCCAAGTCACAGAATACCGTACTGCCTACTCCATCACCAGCCATGAGGGTCTAGCCGAAGGAACGAGTCAAAGACCGTTTAGCTAGTCTCAAGAATCTGACTGAAAAAAGAATACATAACTCATTAGCGGCCTAAATTAGCACATACGACCACAGGACACGGAACATACGCGTTCCCGTCAGCTCACGCAAAGTCAAACCGTGTACCGATTGAGTAGTAGTTGGGTCGGTGACGACCAGCGAATGTCGATTGTTGTATGTTTTTGTTTTTTTGCTGTCTGGAAATTCAAGTTGGACAATTTTTCGACTCGCCACTCCTCGGGTGTGAGTTTACGCAGACTTGCATCTGCATGTGGAGCCGGAGGGAGGGGAAGGTGGTTTTCGTCCACTTATCGCCGACCCTTTGCGGAATGGCGGATTTCATCGATGTCGCATCTATCTTCTGCTTCAGCATGGAAAACAACCTTCGTAATGCCTCTAGACCTTGCCGTCTCTATCGTGAAGAAGACGCTAAGGAAGATCGATAATTCATCCCATACAGTCCCTCAGCTTGTTTCGGCAGATCACCTACCGAAACCCTAAGGTAGATGACGAAACAAATCCATTGACGCAAAAGAGCCTCATCATAACTTCACCATGGCTCTTGCAGCACTCAACCATGATATAAACATCCAGCATGTCTCCTCAACCCCCCATAACCCTCGCATTCGACCTCTACGGCACCCTCCTCTCCACCTCCTCAATCGCCCAGGCGCTCTCAAAGCACTTTGGCGATGAGAAAGCCGCATCAATAGCAACGCTCTGGCGGCGCTATCAATTAGAATACACATGGCGGTCTAACAGCATGGGTACACTAACCCTCACCCCTCTACTGCCTCAAACCTAATGCCTTTTCATAGACACACACATCCCCTTCCCCACCCTAACCCGCCGCGCCCTATCCCACGCCCTCAGCGAGCACTCCCTTAGCCTTGCGTCCACGGATCTTGACGCGATGATGGATTCCTACAACCACCTCTCCACCTTCCCGAACGTCGACGTCGCTTTAAACACCCTATCCAAGGCTCAAGAATTTGAGCTCGTGATCTTCAGCAACGGGACGCAGTCGATGGTAGAATCCTCCATCAAAAACACCCCGGACTTGATGCAATGGAAAGACGTCTTCAAACAAATCATCACCGTCGAAGAAGTGGGGAAGTATAAGCCCGCGCGCGAGGTGTACGACCACCTTGCCAAGAAACTGGGGAAGGAGGAAGAGGAGGACAAAAGGAGTATTTGGCTTGTGAGCGGGAATCCCTTCGATATTGTGGGGGCTAAGAAAGCGGGGCTGAGGGCTGTGTGGATGGATTGGGAGGGGAAGGGGTGGATGGATGGGTTGGGCGAGGGGGAGGGGTGGGGAGGGCCGGATTTGGTGTTGAGGGATTTGGGGGATGTGTGTGAGGTCAGGAAGTCGATGTGGGGTCAGAGATTCTAGGTGAGTGGAGGATTGGATGCGGGCAGCGTGGCTGCCAGGAGTGCAAGGGCAACGTTGCGGATATGCATCCTTGGAGTAATGAGTGTGGCGAGGGTGAGGATGCATTTCCGCAACGTTGCGCTTGTCCTCCTAACAGCCACGCTGCCCGCATCCAATCCTTCCTTGGCGTAAGCAGCGCGAGAATGTTGGGAACGGCAAGTACCGAAGAATTATGAGTGGGTTGGTGGAGTGAGGGGCTATATTTTGTGGAGAAAAGAAGAAGATTCTTGTATGATTTGGGTGGAGATGTTGTACACACTCTTCAGTCTGGGATGAGGCCGTCGCCTTTTTGTAGTGTACATACATATCGCTCCCCATTCCCTTTCTTTCCTGGCATGCAGTCTTCTAATTCAAATCACTACCCGGCGTCTTCTCCCTCGCTTTCTCCGCCGCAGCAGTGGCTTTCTGTCTGGCTTCCGCCGCTACATCCTCAGCTTTCTGCCCCACTTGATCTGCTTTGCCGGGTGCTTGTCCTGCTGCGTCCTTCGCTTTCGCCTGCGCTTCTCCTGCGGCATCTTGTGCTTTCGAGGCACCAAGGCCTATGGTTTCTTTAACTTTTTGACTTGCTTGCTCTGAAGATAGCGTTAGCGAGTTTTCGAGGAGACGAGGGAATGGGGACGAGATGGAAAAGGGGAAAGGGGCGAAGAGATTGAGGTGGCGACTTACGGCCTTTCTCAATCCCTGCTACGCCTGCTTCGCCGACTTTTTTGTTCGCTTCATCGAGCTTCTCTTTCGCTACTTCGGCGGCTGACTTGCGGACGATTGGCGTGGTGGAGAGGAGGCGGGACGTAGTGGTCGTGGAACGGGGGATGGTGCGGAGAGCTTGGGTGCGGAAGAGGAAAGACATCTTGATAATGAATCTAGATTTGGAAAGCTTCGGAATGTTGGATCAGATTGCAGTTGTAATAGTATCAAGTTCTACTGTAGATTGCACTGGAAGTCTGAAGAAGGTTGGAAGCTATTACGTCGGAACGTGATGTGAACAGCATAACGTCATTAGGGGCATTGGGAAGCACTGCCAAGATCTGGGGTGCAGAAACGGCTAAATACCACGCGCTAGCTGTTGCCCGGGCGATCATGTCTCACACGCGTCTACCAAACATGGAAAGTGTGGACTACGTACTTTGTGGGCAGCGACGTGGGGGAACAAAAACGCGTATCGTGAGGGAATATCTTCAGTATCGCTCACGGAGCAGCTGCCTCGCGGTCAATGATGGCTGAAGAGGTTGACGACGACCTTTCTGAGCCAGGTTTGCAACTTAGCTCTCTTACCAAAGCATTACTGGGTGTCAACGACTCCGGTTATGTGACAGGTCCGAAGCAATCAGAGCATTCGAAGTTCTTGGCTATCGAGAATGACCAATGTAGGGAGGACCCTGAAGAAGCAAAACAGAATCCTTTCACATGATCTGCATAAAGGCAACGTCAGGAATCTAGCCTCAATCATCTGGATGTCAACACCTATGGAATGGGTGATTGTGGAGTAGACGAGCCGGCAGAAGGAAAGCCTGATTCGTGGACAGCGCGTGATGTGGAGTGCAATGACGCCCTATCTCCATGCGAGTAGCCGATAGAAGCTAACTCAAACTACCCTCCGCCATTCATTGATCAGGATGGTGGAAGAAGCATGAAGAAACCCGCACGTAGATTTCGAATCATTCGTTTCACGCCTTCGAGCCTCGGCAGAGACGTCGAATCCTCAGAGACAGCTGCAATAGGCTCACTCAATAACATATGTAGTGAGCATGAGAACCAATCCACAAGCGTGCTTGACAGAAAGTTTCAGCGAATGGCTTGCCAGGCCTCTAGTCTTGCTAGCATAAACCGAGTAGAGCCTCCTGTGCGAGAAGATGCCCAGGGTACCGCTACAAATATATTTGGAGCAGCCGAGACGGTATCCAGACAACGGAGGCGACCCAAGCAAGTCACAGTGAACAATAAGACCTACCAGCGTTTGGATTGCGTCGGCAAAGGCGGTAGCGCTCGTGTCTACCGTGTTATGGCGGAAAACAAAAGAATGTTTGCTCTGAAGAAGGTCTCACTACGAGATATTGACGAAACAGGTGTGCAAGGGTTCAAAGGTGAAATTGAGCTCCTGATGAGGCTCAGAGACGAGGAGTGCGTGATCCATCTCCTTGATTGGGACTTCGATATATCGTCAGATTGCCTCAATCTGGTGTTGGAATTGGGCGACATTGACTTTGACACGATATTGAAACGCCGAATGGCCGCCGGAACTCCATTAGATTTCGGGTTCATACGCTGTCATTGGAAACAGATGCTTGAAGCTGTGTCATGCATTCACAGGCACGGTATCGTGCACTCCGATCTCAAGCCCGCTAACTTTCTGCTTGTCTGTGGTATGCTCAAATTGATTAACTTTGGTATTGTTGGAGCGATTCTAGAGAACACCATCAACGTTCACCGAGAAAACCAAGTTGGCACACCAAACTATATGGCGCCCGAAGCTCTGCCTGACTCGACCACAATCAATGGCTTGCCTCAAAGCGAAGCGAAGCTGGTAAAGATTGGGAAGCCAAGCGATGTCTGGAGCTTAGGCTGTATTCTATATCTCATGGTGTATGAAACGCAGCCTTTCGGGCATCTGGACAGCCCTTTAAAGAATGCTATAGCGATCACCAATCCACATCACGAAATCCTATACAACACGGCCCGAGCAACTGGCGAGGTGATACTAGAGACTTGTAGGACGACGATGAAGGCTTGCTTGACTTGGGATCACGACAAGCGGCCTACTGTCCAGACCTTACTGTGTCCCTCAGACAGATTTCTCTACCCTGATGATTTTGACGTAGATCTGCAGTCATTGACGACGCTCGTGCAGGAAACTGTCAAGCATTGTGCGAATTCATACGCTCTTGAGGTTCATTAAGATGGAAATTTGGGCATCAATAGGCAACCTTGATACATATGTAAAGGCATTGACGAGCAACTACGATATATACTGAGCAGGCATGAGCTTGCTGCAAAATTCCTCCAAGAGAAATCGCAGCACAAGTCTCCGGCGGACGTTGGCGCCTCAAGAGGGGGGCAAGAAGTCGTAAGAAAATCCCGATTATTGCGACGATTCTGACGGCTCACGCTCTTCACCAACCTTGCCTGAGCTCGGAGCTAGCGCCATAATGTTAAATTCAATGCCGCCTACCTCGTTAGAAGCGATGCGATGTTTGATGGCGTCCAAGGCATACTTGCAACGCATATCGTCTTGCGGCCGCATAATGCCAATATCAATTGGGGCTACACGGTCACTGTCGAGCTCATAAAGGTGGTTGTCAACCTTCGATTTGGTGAAGCAGGTGTAGTGGTAGTCAACATCTGCTTCAGCGTTCTGAGGAGGTTCCGTGGCTCCATCAAGCGCTACTTCATGGTAACGCTTGTTGAGCTCTGGAAATTCCCACTCGTCAAGGACTTTGTGACGCTCTGAAGGTTCAGTCACGGAATGGAGAGACAATATGCGAGCAAGTAGTGTGTCTGGCACTTGAGGACGTCAGAACTGTGGGCGACAAGAGAAGCATTTGAGGAATGAAATTAAATACGTGATAAGGCACAAGCTCGCGGGCAGATAATGCAAGACGCCTAGATAAAGGGTTATGAAGCGTCGGAGCTCAACTCACAAATTTGCCTTCTCGCCTCACCATTACAGACAGCATGAAGCAAACCGTGCAGCCCACACGCATTGCCAATCGTCTGTTGAAAGAAAACGACTCTTTCATCTCCATTACCACCCTCAGAATCACTCTCAGTCTCTCTCAATGCTCTCTTCCTTCTCTCATCATAGTCTTGGTCAGTGGGAAAAACCAGCACAAATGCATATACAGGGCTCGGAATAAATGTCAGTAGCTCAGCGTCAAGCGTATATACTTCGTGAAATTCTAATGAATGCGAGAGACCTAGACTGTACGCTAAAGGATTGAATATCTCCGGATTGGACTCGAGGGGGGTGAACCATTTCTTGTGCTCCTCGGCCGGCGGAGGGATGGTTGACATCTTGGTTCGTCCACTACTTGACCATAAATATAAGACAGCGATTAATCCTCGTTGGTCTCAAGGATGTTTCTCCTGACAACATTACTAAGTGAATGAAGGAGCTCTAAAGCAGCCAAAGGACAAGTTGGGCGCATTCTGACAGCGTCATGGAAGAGGAAGAGTTTGACATTGACTTTCCAGGGCTGTGGCATTCAATGCGCTTTTATGCAAGTATAAGAATTGTGCGAAGCATAAAGTCTTCCTATTCCGATGGTCACATTGTATCCATCATAGTCTACATAAAGGGAGCTCATATTTACCTGCAAACGTTGCTCCTAGTTTCAAGACGACCAGCACTTCCACTCCTGGCCGTTCCAACATGGCAAAAATTGATGACCTCACTTGAAGGACATGATGTTGTATGTAATTCTAAACATTGTCGTGATTGGCAGCCGTGATCATCGAATATCTGAAAATACAAAGAGGCATGTGACATCTTCATGAGATAAGAGCTAGCTCAGCAGAAGATGATACTGGTCACACCTGTGGGGTGTACCTCGTCAATGCCACATACGCGAGTCTGAATGGTTAAGCTATGTTTGCCTTCCTCACGGGCAACACGAATCTCTCGATTGTTCGTCGTGAAATGATTAGGTGATCGAGCCTCAATCATACACAACAAAACGGAGACACACAGGCTTGAGCGTTTACAGGGAAACCAGAAGCTTGAACGTCAGCCTCGATACTGTATTAATTGTTCAGTCTCGCGCTTTAGAATGGGATGTTTGTTAATTCTAGCAGGAACAGAGAAGAGCGTTGTTCAGACCAGCTTCAGGCACTCCAATTCTCACCTGAAGGTTTCAAGCGCTTATACGCACCTGACAGATCAGCCATCCCACCTACCAGCACGCGGCTGGCTTCAAGACAACGTTCCACCCCGTAAGCGCAATGCGTCACTTTCAAGCAGCAGCAGCAAGAAGCACGCAAAGCAAACAAGCATCCCACGCGGGAAAAACCCGCTCCACCTTCACCACACACGGACAGTCCCTACCCTTACACTCCACATTCCCGAAAGTTACCCCCAGACAATCAATCAGACCATGCTACCGCTCCTAATCCCCCTTCTCCTCCTCACCACTCTTACTACGCCTTCCGCCCTTCCGTACCTCATAAATACAACTAGTCTTAATGAAATAGAACCCCACTGCACCGACACCGCCCCAGGCTATCCACCCCTACGCCGGGACCACTGCCGCAACTCTCTCGCCACATTCATTCGCGGCTACCCCGCCCGAAGCTACACTATAACCAAAGATCTAACAAAGCACGGGAACCCGAGCTTCATCGCCGTGCCCCTGGTCGTCGACAATGACAATGAATGCGTCATCATCTACGATCTCCCCATGGGGCGGGACAGTGTTGGAGAGATGAGAGATCTGATTTCGTATACGAGCGTGCTGATTGATGATTGTGTGGGCAGAGTGGCGGCGGGGTTTAACGGCGGGTTTGTATTTTTGCCGGTGAGGAGGGCAGGGGGTGGTGGGAGTAGGAGGGAGATCCAGAAGGTTAGTGTTTATGTTACGAGCGTGAATAGACCGGTTGGGGCGGGATTGAGCAAGGTGGAGGTGTTGGCGCGGCAGAGGGAGGTGCTGGGGATTGAAGGCAGTGGGGACGCGGTTGCGATTGGAGATGGGGGTGCTGCTGATGTGGGCGTGGAGGTGAATTAGATTGAAAAAGCTTGACGGTTTGAGTCTGAGCAACTCGGCCAATGCATTCAATGCGGAGTCTTTTCGCATGTCACTCTCGATCGTTGGTTGTCCACACTTCAGGGGTGGAGTATTGTTGTGATCCTGACCTCCCACCTAAGGGTAAGTTTATATGCTACTCTTTTACTAGAGCATCCCGATGCTCTGGCCTTTTGCCCTCTCAAAGGCCTGCATATTTATTCTCAACCTTCCGCAAAGCATGATCATCTCTCTCACAACTAGCGCCTCCACGGCAAAAGAGAGATCTCTCCGAGAGTTTGCAAGCAGTCCTAGGAAGCTGCAAGCATATACATTGTGGTTTACCGACCGTCACCTGTAGGTCCGCAGAAATGTCGAGGATCTGACTGATCAACGATGGACGCCGCACTGGCACCCTTACTTCTACTACCAAAGAGGTATCTGCTCGGAATTCTAGCTCTCGAGAATAGAACGACTATCTTACAGGCACCCCCATTATACTCTATGACAGCTATATCGCAGCCTCAGTACATCACGAGTCCTCCATCTAATGCACTTTCCACACAATAGCTGGCCATGCTGCGTGCTCTGTTCCAGACACGATCAGGTTCGTTCATAAACAGTCTCGTCAGTTTCTGGACAGCCGTTCTTCTCAGAACGGACTTTGGAAGACGACGTGAGATCGGACATGGGATTGTAATATGATCGCATTTACCAATGAATGACTTTCGGTCGGTAAAGACTTGGTTTAAGACTTTTATTGATGACTATATTACTTTAGACTTCTCAATATTTCCTTTTTCAATAGCTTGCTGATCGACAGAACCCCCAGTTTCCAAACCTTTGCAACTACTCATAAACACGCTGTTTTAGTCATGAAAAGTCAGGTATGAATGACTAAAGGCGATAAGTTCACCAACTGAGGCCCCTATTCACAAACAACACCCCTATTCGTCAACAAACACTCCCTCCTCTTGTTCGGACCATCACACACCTCCAGAACAGCACCACTGCGGCTAACCAACAGCAACCTCATCTCCCACCATACCCTCTCAAGAAACTAGAAGAGACCCAGCATCTCAATTTTCAACACAAGATTATCAAGCAAGCAATGCTTGACAGTACCTTGATTCACCCATCGGTCGGAGTAATGCATCCAGATAGCGCCATAGCTGACTAAGACTGCAATACTGGTATTTGGGTGGATGATGTACCATATACATGGTTTAGCAACGACACCTCGGTGGGACAAGATACCGCTAGACTAATGGGCTTTGATACAAGTGCTGCGTCGTTCGACAGAGTCGGCGCCTGATACGCAGCTGGTCAAAGGTGAATACACTAGCCTTTTGATGTGAAATTCAAAGCATCGAGAGTTTCGAGCTTGTCAATATTTGTGGTCAAGCACTGTGTGGGGATAGAAGGAACGAAATATTTAGTTTTAGCAGTGGCAAGATCGGTCTCACATGTTATGATATTTATCATATGATACGAAACTGACAATCAACTTACACAGACACAAAACATACCAATAGCCAACTATGATCTTATTGCCTCGGCTGGCCAACCTCATACTGATCACTCATATCAACATCCGCACCTCCTTGCTCCCTTTCCATCACATGCATCTCGCCCTGCGAATCCTGATAAGCCATAGGGTCATCACCCTGTCTCACATGACGATCTGTCGCCATCCTAGTATCTCCCTGAGGATGAGCTTGCTGATCGGCAACACCCACGCTAGGATTGATTCCCTCACGAATCGATCGACTAAACTCTGCTAGCCGCCTTATCCCCTCAGGAAAGTCTGGTGGAGGACTCTGAGGGCGTTGCATAATTTGGGGATCCAATGGCATGTTGCTGTAGGCATCTGAGGATCCCATGGGTGCTACAGGGGCCGCACGCTGCTCGTTCGGACCGAAATTTTGTTGCATGCGTCTTAAGTTCGAGGCATTGGCGGCTACGATTGGATTGTCGAAGTTCACTAGCTGGTCCACAAGCATGGGATCTGGTACTGCGCTTCTGTCCTGCTGAGGTGCCGAGGTATGTTGCTTGGGAGCGGGTCGTGTTGGGGGCGGTCTCTGTTGGGTATCTTTGCAGTCCGGGCAATTTTTGATTACCAAGCTGACTGTTTCTTTGATCCGTACCCAGTGATACTTCTCCGCGATTGTTGCAGTGGTCTTGTTGATCCCGCCGTGTTGGTAAGAGTGTAGATTTCGAGCAATCTCGTACTGTCGTTGCGGGTCACTGATCACCTCTTTGTCCTTTAACATCAATATCTCGCTGTCTTCACGATCATCGTCCGGGTTTGGAACAAGTCTATAGTGGGTAGCGGCGCTTCTTAGCCGGCTTTTCTCTGCTCGGTCAGCGCCGACCGGGTACTTCCCGTGCTTGAGATAGTAGCGGATCTTGTCAAAGCGCTCTTCGGAAACGTAGTCGTCGGAGTCTGGGCCTAAGTCGCGGCCGTATATGATAGAATCCACAAGCTCGTCAGGGTTGGAGCGTAGGTTGCCACACCCTTTGACGCGGCCGATCCTCTTAAAGCCTAGGGCGTCCCAGATTCGACAGGAAGCGACGTTCGTTTCATATACCAGGTTGAACACGCTGTAGGAGTATCCCTTTGCCTGGTTAGTTATTGGCCCGTAGTAATCCATACAGACAGCTGGAAAGGGACGGTAGTCAAAAACATACCAGCTTAGGTGCCCATTCCAAATATATCTCTCCCATCAGCCTTCCCGCGCCCTTATTCCTCGCCGCTTCTGTGACCAAAAACCCGCCGTTACAAACATGACTGCTCCTGCCCGGATAATTCGGCTTCACATAGAAGCTGCCCAAACAATCTTTTTCCCACATTGCCCCCGCTTCCTCCATGGCGTTCACCTGTGCCGCATCCGCAACTTCTCCCATCAACATCACGCAGCCGAAGTTCTGGAACCAGTAGGTCGCGAACGTCTGGACGGCCATGGGCTGGGTCATGGGGTAAGTGTCGCCTTTCTCGATCTCGATGTTGAGCTGGGCGCAGAGGTAGCTGAGGAGACGAGGGGGGATCGCTGTAGGGGTGGAGAAGGGCATGAGAGTTGCTATTGTGACGCGGTCGCGTAGGGTGACGGCGCGGGGGCTTATGGAGGCTGGGATGGAAGGGTCGGAGGGAATGGGATAGGGTGGCGCGCCGGAGGTGCGGTAGATGACCGGCGCTGTGGGATCTTCCAGCTGAGCAGGCATATTGAGGGATACTCGTGAATGCGGTAGTCGAAATGGTGGCTTTGAGGAGACGGGAGATGTTCTGTAAGAAGGCTTTCGGTTAGCATGTTGAGTGTCTTGTCAAAGCGCAACGCCTCGAGCTTGGTGATGCGGCACCACTTCATAGTTGCGATGTATGTGAAGTTCACGGGGAGGGTGTTTAACTCACTTGAGGGTCTTGTCGACTGGTCCTAAATGTTTGTGGACATGATCAATTCTGCACGGATGAAGAAGCGGACGGCACTAAGATTACGAGCATGTTACCCCTGATTTACACACTAAGCTTCTACCGTTCAAGTCACTCTGAGCTTCTACGACACCAAATCACTTCTTCGCAGGTTCAATAGAGCTACTGCAGTTACACTGACGCTGTGACATCTCAGGGTGCCCTTCTTCCTCCGCCAGCTAAGGCAGCGCACCGATCCGCTACCATACGATGTTCACCCTCCGGAACGATGCAAGACCATTCTCAATCATCAGTCATAATATCCTTCGCAAGTATCCCTGCTTCCACTACAGTGTTTGTACAGAATCTGTACAGTTCACGTTCTTTCCCTCTCTGCGTACACTCTCTCCTTCGCCTTTTCCGCATTGTCAAGACACTCTATAAACATCGTGAACTTCCAGGTCTCGTTCGCTAACCAATTTGCCTTTTTGTGCCAATTCGATTGTGTCTTCTTTAATCTCGGGTCGTTGGGAGAATACTGCGCAAAGATGTCAACGGGGTTGTTCCATGTGGAATACAGTGCGAAAGCAAATAGGGTCACTTACGGCGCGACATATTGGAGTCCACAATTCATTGTGCTTCTGAAGCTCCTCCCTCGCAGATCTCAGGTATCGCACCATACTGTCGCGTTGATCTGAATCCGCCAATTTACTAGGGAAGGTCGGTAACTTGGGCGTATCCCAATCATAGACGAATATATTCTGATCCGGCTTATCGCTTGAGAGTCGCCCTTCGCTTCTCTCGTTGCGTGAGCCCACTGTGCTAGGGCGCGGACTAGATATCGACGCTGACCTTGAATGCTTGCTAGATGGCCGATACGACCTTGCACCAAGCGCTCGTTTAGACCAGCCATATTCCAGATTGGTGGCGGGTATGCCGAAAGGTACTTGAGATAGCCGTGCACTCCAGTAATTTGCGGTCGTAATGAACTCCTGCACAATTTCTGGCGTCCCAGCCTGGAAGTAGTGAAGCGCCCCATTAGCCTCCGTGAGCGACCATATGTAAGGTCTTGTCTTCGAGGGAACCGGCGCTGGCGAAACTGTGGCGTGCGAATATCGGAGCACGAAAGTTGCCAATGGTTGTGCGTTCTCTGCCCAATTACCTCCACCTACCACCGTGCTTTTAGTCTTTTGAGGAGTCTTCTTCGCTCCCATTTGCTTGAAATCAAAGAGGAGCAAGCGGCCTTTTTCGATGACCGCAAAAGCCTGTTCCCAACTTCTGTTGAATGCTTTCTTGGTTTCGGACAGCTTTACATGCTTGTAATGAAGGATGCCTTCCTTCGCCCATGGCGCTCCAGCCAGGCCAAGGCTGTCATCTTCCAGAAGTGGTGCTCCATCTGCATCTCCGTCCTCATTTTCGGATGCTGTAGCCTCTTCGCGAATTATGGCTTGATTCACTGCATTTGCAAAGCCGATCGGCTGAGGCTGTTCGTTTTTGACGCAGGTGGCACATGATGATCTGTCAGTCATCTTCCCTGGACGTGAGTTGTTGCTCCAACCACTAACACTTGATGGCGATGTAATTGATGACTGTTCATCGAAAGAAGAACGCTGACTTCGTGGTGTCGACCTTGCCCTAGAATGGGTGCGAGGTATTCCCAGACGACTCGTAGAGCTTCGCTCTCGGCTGTATATTTGCGGTCTGGAGCTGTCTCGGTGGAATCTTGAGTGATCAAGACTAATAGAGCTGGGCATCCGCTTGGGGATCGCCTCGGGTGGGCCCAAGCTATGTGCTGAAGGTGGAGGTGTCTCAGTTTCTGCCAGTCGCCCACTTCCACCAGCCTCATAGCCAAATAAGGGGAGAGGCTCCTGACGAACACTGTTGTAGATTTCTTTGAGTATGCATTCAATTTCGTACTCCCATGTGCGTTGCGAAACAGCGAGCGAAGGGCTCAGCAACAGATCCCCCGCTCTGTTGTTACCGGATGGCGTTTTGGACCCTCCCACAGTGTTGAACTTTTGATTTGGAGCGGTCTGAATCCTGGATACTGGAGGCTTTGGAGTGTATATGCTATTATCAGACATGAATCTGGAAAGTCTCTGCTTCGGTCGCTGAAACTCGAAGGAGCGTCTTTCATCGATGGATGACCGCCTTGAATGCAATCGTGACCTGGGCGATGTTGGCGTGTCAACTGTCTCATGCACATTCTTGAAAGTATCTGGTGCAGCGCTGAGTACAGCGCTTCGGACTGTTGGTAGTGTATTCTTTAAATATTCAGCTCTTGTCATCTTGTTCCCTACATCGTTTCCGTGGAGGTCAGAATTGAGCATGAGGATAGAGTAAACTATTGCGTGAAGAACGTCGGGATCTCTGTAGCCGCAGGGGGAGTTGGAGATAAAGTATCTTTCAGCAAAAGCTTCGACGATGCGATTGACGTGCTGGGACTCTGCTTTAAGGAAGAGGCGATTACAGAGCTCACGGAGAGCGAAAAGGACTGAGATTTGCTGCCAGTCGAAGCATTCCATGAATGCTCTAAGTGTTCGAGCACGATCAGCACCTGCAATGGTCAGCTCGCCGATAAGTGATACCCCCTCGATAGCTCAGAAGTACCTTCTCCCCCTAGCCAAGCAGCAGCTTCGGACTTCGAAGCGATCGCTTCGTCACCGCGATAGAATCGCTGACCCTGAAGCTGATCCTCATCAATACTTTGCTTCGCTGATTCGTTTGCAGTCCTTGGTGCAGAGATAGTCAGGTCGATTGACTCAAGGGGTGGGAGCGAAGGTATAGGTGGAGCGGTGTCTGAAGAGTGATAAGAGCGTTTGAAACGGGCCATGAAGCGTCTCATTATGCCGGGGCGCTCTCGGACCGGTTCTGAGAGAGCAGTGCAGGTCGTAGTGCTTTGCATGGCGGGTTGTCTTGGGCCAGCAGGCACAGTTGGGACGGGAGCAGCTTCATGGGCAGTGGAAGGCTCTTCTGGTGGAAAGCCCGTGTGAGGATCTAGTGAAGACAACATGTGGTCTACGATTGAAGATCTAGAGTTGCCCCGGAGGACGAGATCATGGGAGATGCGATCCATTGCCTGCCCACACCCTCGTGGAGAGCGGCGCAAAGGGGGTGGAGCTCTGCTCTGCATATGCAGCGGGAACATGGTGGTAATGAAAAGTGACACTAAAACTAGCGCTATATTTTACATGGAAATGTATTGGTGTCAGTCCAAAGTTCCCCCTTGTACCCACACTGCAGAATTTCTATGGCCACGTAAAGTCTTCAAGCACAATAATGACCGATCAAGGAACATTCGTTTATCAATCCTGTCTTACTGGGATAATTATTGTATCGTGAACAGTCATCAATATGAGACCGTACGGATAGGAGCGGCAGTATCGCCACACTTGTACCTGCAGTAGTGGGAACATGGTCGTAAACCTTGAGTGACTGCAGCAGCCCCCTGAGCACTGACCGTCGACCGAGCCCACCTGAAATTTCCAGAGGATGGCCCCCATAAGGAAGGGGCTGCCCGTGACGGTGGTTTGGACACCAAGCTTGGAATGCTTTGGGCACATTAACGATTTTGCCCCGTCACGTTGCATGACCTGTTACAGAATGGGCCACTACGCCTTGCAGTCGTCTCGAAATGTGCAGCGTTGTATGAACGTGGCATCAAGACGCTGCAAGTACCATACTGCCAGCAAACTGCTGAGTATTAGATGCTGATAGGGAAGCTTTTCCGGCATCGGGCACACCACAGTGTAAGCTCTGACAGATCTGGTTTGCCTCCCCTCCTCAAGCATGTCTCTCTTGCGATGGAGAAGATTACGTATACGTCCCTTCGCTCATCGTCGTTGTTCGTTTTGAGATCGCATGCAATACCTGGCTGCCAGCGCTTGGCCACTACAAAGTTCTTCTCCTCTCAATTTTACCAACACCCACCTGCAACTACTGGCCGCGTGAGGGCGTACTGTTAGTACATGCTCGCTAGCTCTCAAGAACCTATGTCGACGGTGAATCTGGCCGCGTAGGTAATCTCGAAGAGACTTGCTCGACCGTCCAGATTGATGAGACTCTTAGCACCAAGGTTCGGAGCGTTGGCGGATGCTCCCTTGGTTTGGGTTCAAGCTTGTGGTGCGGCGCAGTGGTGTTAAGTGAAAAGCATCAGTTTGCTGCTCGCCCTACCCTCGATGCCGCCCAAGAACAATGAACATTGGCTTTCTACCTGTCTTGGAACACCCTTCTATCAACTTTTGAGAAGCAAAATGCATGTTAAATGTGCTGTGCGGGGAAGTTAAAGGAAGCTATTTGGGGGTTTATCAATAAAAGTGGCTTCACACACGACTTTGGTGCGACTGTGCGCCAGAAACCCCTCAGATCTTCTGACGATCCACAATTCGGCAGAACACTGGATCAACTTCCTCATGGAGATACTCGCCTATTCCGCCAAGTGCCTTACATGCAAGGCCGCTATTACGCAACTTCCCGACTGGTGTGCCCACGGCTCGTTAACACTTGCACAGCTATTGGACGAAATACGGCCGATATTCTTCAACGGGATGTCGATAAGCGTCGACGAGTTACTGTTGGATCTCTAAAAAATTGAGACTGCTCTAGAGCCCGTCCAAGCCCTTGAATGCATCCCACTAGGACGAGTGGGGGTTGGCACACATCCTAGACGTGATCTATATCGCACCATCGCAGCATTTTCCACGCGATAAGGGGGGTTGTGGCTCTAAAGCGCCCGCTTCTAGGGCGGGGCACAGCGCGGCAGGCAGTTGTCCTCCGGAAGTAGCGAGCAAAGCTATTAGTCGCACACATGAAGTAACATTGTGGCAATGACAGCGATTTTTCAGAAAACAACGCATTCAGAACTTCCATCCAGAGCTCTGATAGCGCTTCAGGTTACGCTATCAACCAAATCCTACAATGCCACCGTCGGGCGGCTCCACAAGCGTTGTCCCCACCCATGTGCAACGGAACATCACCTGCCTCCGCCAAGGGTCCATTCCTCTTATCTTGCTACCCCCCTTCCTGCAAGGCGAGACAGACCGAGGTCTTGGAATCAAACAAGTCAACCGTCGCGAATCGAGAGTTCGGAGCCATTCCCACATGGACTAAAGGCTGCCACTACCAATTCACGGGGATTTTCCCTTAATTGATCTACAGCACCTCCACTACTTATAACCCCCCCTCCCCTCGCGCTGCTTTTTCCTTTGCTCCCCTCCTCGACCTCTTCTCCCATTTCGGCCCAATCATGGAGAAGGAAGCTGCTATCGACGAGAAGTTCCCACGAGATGGAGGCTATGATAGCAGCGACAGTCCGAACAAGGACCAGGACTTCGAAGCTCAGCATGAAGTCCCTAAAGGCAAGCTGTCTAGAGATCTCAAAGGTCGCCACATGCAGATGATAGCAATTGGTATGCGCCCCACAAGCGCTGTAAATCAAGACTATTCGCTGACCTTGCACTAGGTGGTTCCATTGGTGCTGGTCTCTTCGTGGGCTCTGGCTCTGCATTTCATGATGGTGGCCCTGCCAGTGTCGTATGTGGAAAACCCTTCAAAAATCAGTGATTGCCCATTGACTTCCTCAGCTCATCGGTTTCATTCTCACTGGGCTTATGTTGCTCTTCACAGTGCAAGCTCTTGGAGAATTGGCTGTTCTGTATCCCGTGAACGGGGCCTTCTTTACGTACACATGCCGATTTGTGGACGAATCCTGGTGAGCTTGGGTCTTGCTTAAGATGCAGAGGCTTACATTGACATATGCCAGGGGCTTCGCCATGGGATGGGACTATGCGCTTGGTTGGCTCACTGTATTACCGTTTGAGATCACCGCAGCCGCTATCACAATTGAGTACTGGAGGGACGACATCAACGTTGCTGTGTGGGTTGTGGTATTCCTTTTCGTGCTCTGTATAGTCCAAGTCTTCGGTGTCAAAGGATACGGTGAAGGTAGAGCTCGCCTCACCCTTTTGGACTTGAACGAGACTAATACGACATTGCAGTGGAGTTCGTTTTGTCTTTGATCAAGATCGTAGCGGTCTCTGGCTTCATCATATTTGGCATTGTCGTTAACGTTGGTGGCGTGCCCTCGGACCCAAGAGGCTACATTGGCGGCCTATACTGGCGTGATCCAGGCGCGTTCAGAAACGGATTCAAGGGTTTCTGCTCTGTCTTCGTAACGGCAGCTTTCGCTTTTGGCGGCACGGAGCTTGTTGGTCTCGCTGCGGCCGAGGCAGCCAATCCTAGAAAATCCTTGCCGACAGCGACGAAGCAGGTGTTCTGGCGAATAACCTTCTTCTACGTCATATCCCTCTTGATCGTTGGTCTGATCCTCCCATCCGACTCAGAGGATCTACTTGGTTCGTCAGGCGCAAATACGAAGGCTTCTCCCTTCGTGTTGGCTATCGAACAGGCCAAAGTGAAAGGCTTGCCTTCAGTCTTCAACGCAGTGATCACAATCTCTGTCCTCTCAGTCGCAAACTCGTGTACCTATGGATCAACACGGACCATGCAGGCTCTAGCTGCTAGAGGCATGGGTCCTAAATTTTTCACGTACATCGACAAGCAGGGCCGACCGCTCTGGTGCGTCATCATTCAGCTCTGCTTCGGCCTACTGGCCTTTATAAATCTTGCAAAAAACGGCGACGAAATCTTCTCGTGGCTTCTCTCTCTGAGCGCACTGTCATTCTTCTTTGTCTGGGGAAGCATATGTCTCTCGCACATACGGTTCCGCTCAGGCTGGGCAGTGCAAGGACACACATTGGATGAACTGCCTTACCAGGCGGCATTTGGCGTGATCGGCAGCTACTGCGGGTTTGCATTGACGAATATCGCTATTGTGGCTACGTTCTACGTTTCGCTTTTCGTAAGTCATCCCCTGTCCATTTAGCAAGGCAGCCACACAAGCTTACCGTCTCGATTTAGCCACTCGGGTCACCTCCCGATGCGAAAGCCTTCTTCACCGAATATCTTGCCGCGCCTATTGTCATTTTCCTGTACCTCTTCTGGAAGATCTGGACTAGGGGAAAAGGTGGATTTTATGTCAAAGCACAGGATATGGACGTCACATCTGGTATTCGTCACCTGGATTTGGATCAATTCGAGCAAGAGCCACCGAGAAAGAAGAGTATTGCAAATCTGCCAAAGAGGACAATGAGAGGGTTGATCTAGAATGTGATTATTTGCGGCTTTGTTGGCTGCTGCATGATCGATTCGTTCATGTACAGCGCCCAATTACATAACAGCAATTTCAAGCATTGCAGCCACATTCAGGTCGCACTCTCCATGATTCTTTGCATAATATTAAGACATGTCGTCGGCGTTGCCGATCTGAGTAAGAGCAAGGTTGTGCTAGC